>CM073779.1:42628678-42737753 GCA_037158775.1 Hetaerina titia | reverse complement strand
TATATATATATATATATATATATATATATATATATATATATATATATATATATATATATATATATATATATATATATATATATATATATATATATATATATATATATATATATATATATATATATATATATATATATATATATATATATATATATATATATATATATATATATATATATATATATATATATATATATATATATATATATATATATATATATATATATATATATATATATATATATATATATATATATATATATATATATATATATATATATATATATATATATATATATATATATATATATATATATATATATATATATATATATATATATATATATATATATATATATATATATATATATATATATATATATATATATATATATATATATATATATATATATATATATATATATATATATATATATATATATATATATATATATATATATTATTCATTCATTATATATATATATATGAATGACTAACTATATATATATATATATATATATATATATATATATATATATATATATATATATATATATATATTTACATATATACACATTTACATATATACATATACACATATTTACATATATACACATTTACATATATACATATACACATATTTACATATATACATATACACATATTAACATATACAAATATATACATAGACAGATAAAAACACATATGTTAGTCGCGGTATTCCAGGGTAGAGCTATAGACTACTGACCGGAGGGCCCGGGTATGATTCCCGGGTAAGCTTCTCTGACAACCTACAGCTCCATCCAAGCTATGTGAATTCTGGGGTGCCAGATCTTCCTTGGAAACCATAATCGGCACAGGGAAAGGAGCTTGCCTCCCCACCATGATGTGTGAATTCCACACGCCATAGTTCTCCACGAGCTTAGTACTGGGTGAACTCTACCATCATCTAACAAACCGAACTTTGGGTTCATTACTGTGAATATGTTTTTTATGCATGATATAGAACCAATAACGAGAGCAATAGGACATATGGACGGAACAATAGAAAGTAAAAATATTGTTTAAACAATCTATAATATGAGTGTCCTTTTGCGCGTTATCTATTTTATTTTTGTTTCATTGTGCAGTGGTAATTGTATCTACATATTTTTTCATTCACATGACATATATAAAGAAATATATATAAGAAAATAAATATATAAATATATAAGAAAATATATCATATCATATATCACAATCCACATGACTTCTCAATTATCTTCAACTTAAGCAGAAAAGCATGATCATGGCAATGTAAAGCTAAACACGTTTAATAAAAGTTGATCTGAACTGCAAAAACCGTTCGCCATAAATTTATGATGAGTTTTCCTTCAAATATGTGCTTCGGTCATCATATTACATTTGTGAAGTTGAGAATTTAAAACAAGAAAACCTTTACGGAATCGCTAATTATGTTTGACTTTAAAATATCTAAATTCACATATGATCACTTATTTATTAAGTATATTTTCAAATAGTTTATGCTTCTTAACTTTTAATCGTCGGGTTGTTTTCAGTCTCACCACCCAAACAACGTGACGGCCTTCTTTGTGAGATATCTTCCGCTCAAATATTGGCGACATAACGAGGGTTGATGGGGTCCGTAGGATGCCTCATCTTACGGACCCATCAACCCTTGTGATGTCGCCCTTATTCCTGCAATTCTTACCCTTACTCCTGCAACCTGCCTGGCGATGGCACTCGGCCACACGGTGTAAAAATGATTCCCACTCTCCGCACAGTTCCCCGAGAAAATCTCCGCGGTGTGGCTACGTCTTCTTCAGTGTCCCCCCCCCGATGAATGGACTGCTCTTGGGGAAGACGGACTCGTGCAGAGGGCTGTCCTGCCTTCGAAGATCCCTTGGCGATCCATCTTAGCTCTTCCGTCATTTCCAAACTTTACGGTTCTGAGACCACCATTTCTCATGGTCCTCGACTAGTAGAAGCTGCCGACAAAATTTAGTCCTCCTTCAAGGACGTCCTTCAAATTCACTTCCCAACCCTCCCACTTCCATCGGACGCGATCATTTTTTCATACTTGCAACGCTCTGACAGTAACTTGGGGGTCGCCGTAAGTCATTTTACTCGGTCTTCGAAGCCTATTCCTCCTTTTCAAATTAAAAATAAATATCCTTCATAGAATAAATGGAGAGGTGATTATATTTTCTCTTTTGATCGTTTCTTTATCTTTGGCTAATATATCCGTCTTTAAATTTTTACCATAAAACTTGCCTTACCTTTTCTTCTGACGTTACCTATAAAGTAGACTAGGAGATGTTGATTTGCACGCCTCAGTTTTGTAGCGCTTACATTATTTCGCTATTCGTCGGAAGCTTTTAATATTTAGACCCAAATATTGTATTTTTTTCTACGTCTCTGAATTTAGGATTAAAACGCGAAATTCAAGGTTGGAGACACCATTTGATTGGAAAAATTTAAAATGTTCGTAGTGTTTATTTTAGTAACCAGTATTTTCCAACGACGTTAATTTGGTGGCGAATATACAAACGAAAATTCATTCCTACTGGAAAATTCAAACAAAAACATTCATGTACGATATTTCCATTAGCTTTGTAGACATCCAAATATATATATATATATATATATATATATATATATATATATATATATATATATATTAATTAAAGATTGATGAATCAGATGGAATTCCAATCCTTCTTATTTAAAGCATTCCCTAGTACTACGGTGCTACATTTCGTTTTGAAAGTTAAGAAACACATTTTGTGTGTGGAATACTCTTTTGGTTATAATAAGGGTTGATTGAATATTTTATTCCACTCCTAAAACGTAAAAAATATTCTCCTTTCTAAAACATTACTCAAAGTATCAATGGTTGTAAAAGAAAAAAATTTTAAAGACAATTATTTCCAAAAGGTAAAATCTCTAGAAGTACACATATAAGAGGTACAGAGTTTACACGAAACATTAACATTACATGCAGCAAGAAAAATAGATTGACTTGACCAATTAAAAAGATAAAAAGCCTTTTCTGATTTTAAATGCTACTCAGATATTCTTCCCCGGAATTTTTTTTCTAGCATGGAGACATCCCCTACGAGAGGGTTGCAGACAAGAGAGTATGATAATCATTTTAGAAGATCAAAAAAGAAAACCATTAGGAACATACTACCTTGATCAAAAAGTTCCCGGAATTTATTCAGAAAATTAAAAATACAAGTTTATTCATCTAAATCTATATTGTCCCCTTCAAAGTAATCCCCATCGACTGCAACACACTTATGCCAGCGCTTGATCCAATCCTCGAAACATTTTTTATATTCGGTTTTCGGTATGTCCATCAGTGCTTCCTGCGATTTTTCCATTACTTCCTCTCGGCTGCTAAAACGCGTTCCCCGTAATGGTTTTTTAACTCGATTGAACAGAAAGAAGTCACAGGGAGCCAAATCAGGTGAATTCGGTGGCTGTTGGATGGTATTTGTTGCATTTGTCGTCAAAAAATTACGAATAATGATAGCACTGTGCGACGGTCGCGATGCACTGTGCGACGATTTCTGGTCTCTTTCGGCGAATTGCTTCACGCAAACGTCTCATAACGCCCAAATAATACTCTTTGTTTACTGCAAAAATTCATGATGCACTACACCGTTGTAATCCATGAAAACCGTCATCATTGCCTTCTTTTTTGACTGAAAACGACGTGGTTTTTTTGGTCTCGGCTCATTTGGTGAACGCCATTCACTTGCCTGATATCTGGATTGCGTGTCGTACACATAAACCCACGTCTCGTCTCCAGTAATGATCCTTTTGATGAATGTGGGATCGGATTCAGCCTCGCAAATCATGTCTTTTGCGACGTCAACACGGTCTCTTTTTTCCATGAAATTGAGGTCTTTTGGCACCAACTTTGCTGCTACACGACGGAAACCCAAATCATTAACCACAATGTCTTGGGCGGATCCATAGGCAATGTTCAAGTCCTCCGCTATTTCTCTGATGGTTAATTTGCGGTTATTGACCAACATTTCTTTTACTTTATCAATTTTTTCACCGACTTTCGATGTCGATGGTCTGCCACTGCGTTCATCATCTTCGATTGACTCACGACCACTTCTGAACCGCTCGTGCCACTGGTAAACGACCGTTTTTTTTAGAGAATCGTTGCCGAAACACTTTTCCAACATTTCCAACGTCCGTGCGCCACTAAATCCGTTTTTTACGCAAAATTTAATACAAGTTCGTTGTTGCAAATTTAAATCCATTTCTGCAATTGTAAAAAATCGCCAACACACACAGAGATAGATGTACTCTTGGCTACGTAACTTTTGCAAATGTCAAGTTATGACACTAAGATTTAAAGGGAATATCAACAACAGATGTACCAATTTAACAAAAGAAACAGAACTCAAATCGGAACGATGAGAGCGCCACACGGTGGTTATTCCGAGAACTTTTTGATCAAGGTAGTATGGCTCTGATAAGCAAAATGAAAGATGAGAAAATCTTCCTGGAATCTACGGACAATACAAATCAGTTGTGGTCAATACGCACTTTCAGAAACCCTACACAATGACAAGTCCATAATCGTGGAAAATGCCAAAAGAAAGATACTAAATTGGTTTCATTCTCATGGAGCCCAGATTTAGAAATAAAATATAGGTTTGAAAAGGCTACCTGGGTGCATCCTATAGCGATCCAAATTTAGAGCCAATTAAGCACTATTTGAGATTCAAGAAGCTAAGGAGAAAATATAAAACTCAATTGGATCTAGGCAAATTGGATGAAACTAAGTCACGACTGGATTTCCCGCATGAAAGGAATGGAAACATCTAGCACCAGGGGATTGATTGAAGTGAGGTGGCAGGAAATGAAGGCGGGCCTCAAAGTAGGTGCGAGAAAATCTCTAGAACTATCGAGGTCTGTGAAAAATAAATCATGGATCACTGACAAAATACTGGACCCTTATAGAAGGGTACAAAAACTCAAGGTCTGAGGAAGGAAAGATACTTGTCTGCTACAGAAGGTTGAGAAATTAGCTGAGCAGAAAGGAGGCAGAGTGGAATGGATGAATATCCTGTTCAGATAAGTACAGCGTTAACTTGTCCAGGGAAAAGTTGAGGCAGTTATAAAAAATGTGAGTCGTCATTTGGTTTTGCGCATGTAAAATATACGTGCCGTTTTAGATAAAAATGGTGAAATTCTTTCAGGATATAAATGGAGAAACTCTTACTGAAGATAAATAAAGCGAAGAGAAGGAAAAAACATTTGGAGAACCCTTATGATGGAGAATTAATGCAGAGTACTGATAAATACTGAGAGAATAGGATAATGTCGAGGATTGTGGGAAAAGAGACAAATTTATATTCATAGTTCTGAGATTAAAGCTGCACTAAGGGCCTTATGAGTACACTAGGGGCCAAGGTTCTGCGATATAGTATATCCTTGGAACTAATAAAAAATTCAGGAAAGAGACTCTGGCACGGCTCTACAACCTAATATGTGGCACGTATGAATATAAAAAAAATAAATACTGGAATATTTTATAAGAAACTAATCGTCCCCACAACAAAAGAGATAAGTGCTGAAAATCTGAAAATATCAGAAAAAAACAGTTCAAATTCTGGACTCATCGAATTCAGGCACCAGTAAAGCATATGCATCGAAAAACGAAGAAGAAGGATTAATTTATCGAGGATAAATTCCGATTAAAAAGTAACATAGGAAGAAGAGAAGCTGTTCTTGCATTCGAATCCATCGGAGAAAAGAGGATATAAAATGATCAACGGAGCTATTTCGCATTCCTAGATCTGTAGAACACCTTTGATGGAGGGTGGTGGAATATGATGCTTAGTATCAGAAAGGAAATTGATATGAACACCGACAATCGGAAATTGTTTCACTCTCAATACAGCGATCAGGAAGCAGTCATTAGCAAATGTGGAAGCAGGAAAGAAGCTAAATGAAAGAAATGAATAGAGAAGAGCAGTTCATTTTTTAATGAACGGCTTTTAATCACGACTGATATGAAATGTGAAAATCGTAAATATATTTAACAAGATCAAGGAGAGGATAAGAGGTGATGTATCACTTTAGTATGCTTAGATTTGTGAACTACAAAGCTATAATAAAAGATAAGATAGACCTTACAAGGATACTAGAAAATGTGGAGGGGTGATGAAAAAGTACAAAATCAAATGAACAACTTAAAAAAACTCAGTGCTTAGGGGGTAATAGTTTGCAGCCGAAGTAGGGAAGCATATCTCCAAGTAAGAATAGAGAGAAATAGGAGATACTAGAAAAATAGGAAGATTGTTGTTATTCAAGTAGCATGTTCACTAGATATGGATTAAGTATGAGAGATATAGAACGCAGAATAGGAGTAGAAGAAGAGGTTTTCTATGAGAAGAAGCAAGCCATATTAACGACTAAAACAAAATGGGTGGAAAAAGTTATTACAGAAGACAGGGTGAAATGAGGAGCCTATGGATAGCACTGGCAAGAAGAGAAGCGAAATAGATAGAGCACATCCTAAGGCACAATATTTCTCTGAATATATTGTGTAGTTTCAGGCGTGATGTGGTGGAATTAGAACATAATAAAGGACGGATAGCAGTAATTTTCCGCTTCTTATCTAGTGAAAAATTGTTTATATTTGTTCTTTACTTTATTCACTGCATACCATAATTGACTGAGACATAGAGGGGAATAATTACAGAGAAAGACCTAGGATGAGCTAAGAATCGCAGATAGTGGAAAATTTCAACCCATGGAGCAACAGGGGACTTTGTTCTCGGCATGAGAGAATAAAAGGATTAGCCGGGAACAGAATAAATGGGGAGATATCACAAGGCAATCCTCGGGCTGATAACCGGATGCCCCAATGACGATGGTGCAACTATCTGCCTGATTTTCCTGCCCGCCAAAATTCAATCTCCTTCAAAAATTATTAAAACTAAAGTTACCAGCCCAGAGGTCTGTTTCATTAGATAGTGTAGAGCTTATCCAGTCATAATTCCAATTTGTGTGAAATTCACACATCAAAGTACGGGGGTCAGATCCATTCCCTGTGCTGCCTATAATTTGCCAGGAAAATCTGGTACCCGAAAAATCAATGAGCTTGGGTGAAGCTGAGGGTGCCCAGAGATACTTGCGCGGGAATGGAACCCGGGCCCTCCGGTTAGTAACCCAGCGATCATTGTCGTCCTAAATACAGCCCCACTTAATGGACTTAGTGACCACAGAATATTGTTAGTTAAAATGAAATTGATAACTATAAAAAAAATTCAGAACCCCAAAAGAATAATTTACTTGTTTGACCTGGCCGATTAGGACGGATTAAGGCGTGTCCTACAGCAGTCCTATGGTATATTTAAGGAAGGTAGTAGAAATAGAGACAGTAAGGGTTAGTGGAGTGCTTTCTCGGTGTCAAACGGGCTACAATAGAAAAACACATGCCAAGTAAATATAAAAGTGAGAGGAGAGAAACTAGATGGTGCAACGTAGAAGTACGTGAAGTATAAAAACACCAAAGGGCATGGTGTTCAAAAATGAGGAGATCCTAAAAGGACGAGTCTAATGTTAAACAATATAAAGTAATACATAAATATAAAACAGAAAAACTGGAAGCGGAAAAGCTAGAAAAAACGTGTCGATGTAGATTAACCCATTAGACCAACGCGTCCCTAAAACATGCTTATTTTGTTCCTAGTTAAGCGAAAAAATTCTATGAAATGCATATTTATAACATAGTAGTGTCCATTTATTCATATATGTGTAACTTTCAAACTTTCGACTTGTTAATTGTAATCCTTCAGGTGATATAAGAAAATCTTTTTAGTTTATAAACCTATATATGCATTGTAATGCATTACATTTACTTTAAGTCGAACATTTAATGATACTTACCTTGCGGCGGCTTCTGAGGCATTGTTTAGATGCAGGGGTTACGTAAATAATGTCGAAAATTCTTATAGCATTTTCTTGACACTGTTGGTGATTAGAGTATTTATTTAATAAGACACTGTCTTAGGCGTTACGTGGAAACATTCTTTCATGCTATGCGTAAATGAAGGAAGCAGATTCTACTAAAATTTGTAATTTGCACGTCCTTGGTTTCTTTGCAAGGCAACACCATCAGGTATAATGATAATGCAATGATCATGACTGATGTACGTAGTCCTAACTTTTACAGTCTTACTCAAGTCTTTCCTTTCTCAATAAATTCAAAACGGCTGGGTGAAACTTATTTTTAAAGACAGAATTAATTTTTTTAATAAAAAATCTCAGTTAAATATGTCATAAAATTAAATATAACTTTGGAAGGTTACCTTTCGGCATCCATGGCCATTCCAGTTCCAGTGGCCATTCGTGCCACTATTCAGTTAATTCCACAGATTTTCTTACTTCGACAGTGTGTAACGAAATAACATTAATTGACCGTCTCCTAAAAAGAAATGTACCCACATTAATTTGAAATCATTAACGTGATCTCGGTGCCACAAGCAATCCATACTAAATGACTACCTGTTGCCACAACGTCGCGGAGGCAGTTTCGTTCCCATTTGATTACTCATCAAAACCGTCGTGGTGGTTTCGAAAACAAAACTGGATACAGAAACGTGAGGAGAGAAAACTTTGAAGGGAACTCAGGAATTGAGTTGACTAAGAGGAGCCCTTAGCTCTGTCTTCGTCGCCCTCTCCCCCGCATGATAGGTGATGGAGGGGGGAGGGAATGAGGAGGGGAAAGGGGTGTGGTTGCGGCGCATTTTCCAGCCCCCCACCGCTGCGGTCCTAGCCGGAGCCCCTTCACGTGCCCGAGGCAACCGCACACGTGTGGGCGAGCCCTTAGACGTACGTACACCTCGGCATGGAAATCAAATATAAAGCGGGCGCGTCAGGCACGTCTTGCCCCAGACCATAACCCGAGTGGAAGTGGAGGAAGCGGCCGGCCAACACGAGGAGCCACCCCCTTCCTCCCGCGTGACCGCTTAATCCGTGGAAGGACCAGGGCAGTAATCACATAGGATAACTGTCACCGAAGTTAAGGTACCTACATTTTAAATAGTCATAAAGTATGTTCACGTCCACCAAACCTCTCTGTGGACGATTTCTATCCACAATCCTCCTTTTACAAATGGTAAAAGGTAATGGTAATCTTTACAAATGGTAATGTTCATGGTAAATGACAACTACTAGGCTAAATTTATCATTTAATTTTCAACAATATTCATTTTTAGATTATAGGTAAGATTGGTGAAGAGACTCAGATGAATTTACTGCGGATAAGTCACAAACAATCCAAATTTTGAAATATATTTTATTTTATTATCAATTTATGTGATTTTTTAAGCCAATCGAGAAATTTCAAGAAACTGTAACAGTAACTTTAACGGAGTCACTCGCTATGTGTGCATTATAATGCAACCATTTTAGAGAGTAAAAATCATTCAGGCGAATGATTTTTACTCTCTGAAATGGTTGCATTACAATCGAGAAAATTAAATGTTTGAAGTATAATGTTCTTGAAGTAGTAATATCATCCATTAAAACGTTAGTTTAAGGGTGAAATGAAGTAGGGATTTATATTGTTAAAATTAAATGTGAGTGACTCTCTAAAATTTTTAAACACAAGCAAATTCACGTATTACCTCACTATGTAACTCATAAAGGAGTTATGAATATTAAAAACTGGGAAAGCACACCACACATAACAAAAAGAAACAGCAAAGAAATGGAACAGTGCTTACTTGTGAGAAGGCTGGAATACCTCTCGCCATATTCTCAATGTAGAATCGTAATCAAAGTGCATTCACCAATGTGACTTATGAGATGATGATGTTTCTCATTCCTCATGAATGCATGGTAAATTTTCCCGGGGAAGATGAGATACTTAGGCATAATTACGAAAAAGTTGGTCCTATGCTAGACAGACCGCTTGAAAGTTAAATATCTGAGCAGAAAACGTCACATGAACTTGAAAAATGGAATAAATCACTTTTTGCGATAACTCATTTATCCTCACTAACTATTCTCATAACGTTAATCAGTTTCATTTGCCCGTTCATCATAAACTTTCAAAAAGACGATAGAAGGATTGATCAAGAATTCAAATCAAAGTGATTATAATAGCTAGATAGTTTTAAAATATTATACAACCTAATAGGTATTGATCCTTAGGCTTCCGCGGCGTCGATCTGATAAATCCATGCTGTTTCCGAGAATTACCGTCGCGTAGTTTAGTTGATGGATAACTGGTCTTCAGGTCGACGCCTCCAGGACTGGGGGCGAAACAGTTGTCCATCAACTAAACTACGCGACGGTAATTCCCGGAAACAGCATGGATTCACCTAATAGGTATTGTCTACTTTAGTCAATATGGTGACTTTATGGCCATATTTAGGAGGAAATAAGCATATTCTCGTAAGTTGCGTGCATTTATTCCTAAGAAAACCACAAACTTTGGGCCGAGAATAATTAAATCCAAACTTACTGTATTCTTCTCCACCCTCTTCTGTCAATTCTTAGAACATATTATTGTTTGTAACGTTATGATTTCCTCGACACTTACAGTCTTTTATCCAACAGACAGCACGGATTCAGGAAGGATGCGAAATGAGGTTGGAACTTTTTATACACGACCTTCTAAAATCGAGGGAAAGAACCAAACAAGTAGATGCGATATTATCGGATTTAAAAAACCCCTTTGATAAAGTCTCACACGCGAAATTGATTTACAGGTGGTAATTGTACGGAATAAACGACAATGCAATAAACTGGATTCGGGACTTCTTTACTGACCGCAAACAAAGGATAGTGATAAATAGCTGAAGGTCTAATTATGTGCAAATATCATTCTGCGTTCCACAGGGTAGCGTAATAGGACCACTGCTATTTCTTATGTGGGATTAATGATATAACCAGTAAAAAAAAAAGCAGCGTAACACATTTTGCCGAAGACACTGTAATCTACAGGGAAACCACAAATGACGCAGATATTAAAACACAAGATACTGACTCAAACAATACTAAAAGGTGGCGTGAAGAATGGGGGCAGGAATTAAAAACTAAATATTGTACCGTTATGCGTTTCTTAAACAATAGAAAAACGACACAATTTACCAACTCACAAACTCAAAGGTGTTTTGATGAGCGTAGCAAATGAAGTAAAATACTTGGGGGTCGCCATTTCATCGGATCTTGCTTGAGTAAAACATATACGCACTATTTGCGTAGAGGCGCTAAAAACCTGGCATTCGTTAAACGTAGAGTCGGAATGTGTAGCGACGGAAAAGTGAAGGAAATGTTCTATTTTTCTTTAGTAAGGCCTAACATAGATTAAGCGGCGAGCTAATGGGATTCAATTAAAAAAATATAGCAAAAATGTATATGGTCCAGAGAAAGAGCGCTAGGTTCGCAAAAAAATCGTACAAAAGGGCAAAATGCATCACGAACATTATACAGAATCTGGGGTGGGAACCTTTAGATATGAAAAGATTGAGGGCTAAATTAAACATTGCAAACATATAAAGCGAGTGGTTTTGCGACCCACTAATTATTATAATATGATCCAACTGATACCTTTGTAAGTAACCTGACATTTTCCATGTATACCTACGCCTTTTGTGGCATATGACGGTTCCCTCCTGCAAAATTCAATTGCTTTCTTCCCGGGATCATTAGTCGTACCTAAAAGTTAGTCCCACACCTCATCACCATCTCTTTCTTCACTGCATTCCTATCCCTTATCTCTACCAAAATATTTCCCTGTAGAAACACAAGTGATCATGTACTCTAACTAATCACATACCCAATCAACCTCTTTCTCCTTATGATTGTTTGATGGCATATACATCCGAAGAATGACTAATTTCGTCGGCTCTGCTTTTAATTCTACTAGTAATATTATACCTGTTGCTTGCTCTATCATGATTACGCTTCTCTCTACCTTTTTATTAATTATTATGGCGACCCCTTGCTGGCTCTCGTCCCTTTCGTCGTATATTACTCTACAACCTTCCGTATTTCCGTCCTCCTCCATTCGTATACACTTGAAATATCTATATTTCCTCTTTATATCTCTCAATTTATATTCTCTAACTTTCCTGTCTTCAACATTGTCTCAAATATTGCCAGTAAATATTTTAACTAATCCGGTCTTGTTCTTCTGCGTCCTTTGTGCTGCTGCTGTCGGTTCTGCTTTGAACGTTTGTCGTGATATGGCGATCGCGGAAGCCTTACGTTGCCGGGCACGACACAAGGCTGATTGAGCCGAGTCCCTTAGTTTTCAGGACTCATTTTCTTTATAATTTTAATTATATAAAACTTGGAAATAGGAATTAAGGTAGTATCCCTTTGCTTTCCTCAATTGTGTTTTTTTACGTCATATCATCACTCAATGGCCACCTCACTGGTGCCAAACGCCTTTGCAGCCGCCTCACAGAGAACCCAACGCTGCGTAGACTAACTTTCTTCGGGCCCCTAACCTTTGAACTATCTAGGTTGGGTGGTCCTACCAGGAGAAATTATCGTTGCTTTCGGTAGCACAACTCTGGGTGTCATCGGAACTCACAAACCCATCCACCATGTCAAGGTTGTATTCCATGTAGGCATCGGCGGGGGGAGCATAGGGTGTGCTGGAAAGTGGGGGATGAAAGCGGTAAAGATCTAGTGGTGACGGTTGAGCCCGGGAATATCAAATGATCAGAATGCTAATATACGTGCGGATTCGCGAGTTCTCACCTCTATATTGGTGGCTGAATCGGGTGCGGATCCTAGGATGGTTAGGGAGAAACACTGGTCGAAGGAAAGGTTGTGGTCATTTGCGGGTGAAAGGATAGGAAGAGATTAAAATGAGGCAGAATTACAGGAGTAGCAGTGATTGTTCATTTGAATGGATAAGGGGCTAATGCATTTGTCTATGTAAAATGAAGAGAGTTGATTGCATGTCAAAAGCTAGATAACGTTTTTGGAGAGGCAATTAGCGTGGGAACGAAGGGGAAGTAATGAGGGACTGTAGGGAGAGGGGAGTAGAGCTGATAAGCGGGCATGATTTACATTGTGTCGTAGGGGATCGGCGACACGATGGCATCGATCGGCGTAATGACGAAGGCAAAATTATTAAAGTGTAAATGTTTATTAATTTACTGAAGTTTAGCTTACATTTTTTTGCCTGAATGAATCCTGACTCAGGCGGGAATTCATGGGAGAAGAAGTTTTCGGAGAGTGAATACAACGAGCGATAAGAGAGCGAGCGTAGTCATGGAATTGTGACCGGGCCGAAGCCAACTCTCGTCCGATGGTCACCTAGCGATAACCGACCGACAGCCCCATCGCCCTAGACCCGGACTCTTAAATACACAGCGCGTGTAGTGGGGGGAGTAAGGAAATAGGGTCCTTTTCCCTCTGACGCTGCTGGTTCGGTACCATCCCTTCTGACATAACCCGGGGGGGAGGGGGTAGTGAGTTTTTTGAGACCAGATTCGATTAGGCAATCTAGGAAGTATGCATTAGGTTATACAAATATTAATTAGAGTAATACATTAGGTTAGCTGTTAGGAAATGCCTATAGCACTGCCAATCGGTTCCTGTTTCTGTCGACCACCAGTTGTTCCCTAATAGAACAAACACAGTAAGAATAAAACACATCACAATTGGTATGACACTTTTAGCCATAACGCCGAGGTAACTAGCTCTAGGCACCACCGGGAAGTCTATCTTTGTGTAGCCTACGCCTAGTACTTGTTTGGACACTACGTGTAGACATCATATAGGGGATAAGGGGGAGTTCGTCCCAACACTAGGGGCAACTTGGGTCCCAAGAGCGGCCCTGTACCTAATCGTGAGTTTCCGAGCCCGGATAATTGGGGAGCACTGTGCGCAGGACCATGGGATCGTAGCCCGGCCGGAGCCAACTAGGTCCGCATATGTGAAATATGCAGTTCCTAAACAGCATTACGTCTCTAAGAGACTCCCCTTAGTACAGTCAGGTACACCAATAATTGACACCCCTGGCCTTAATAGGTGAATTCATGGTATTTCTGGAGTTATTGTCAACTTTCAAAGTGATGGAATATTTTTATTGCACACCCCGGAAAGTACATATGAGAATATTTTTTATTCAAGAAGTTATGACGTTAAAAATATATATGATTCAAGGTTTTCAATAGACCCATTATATAAGTAAAATAATTTTGATTAGATAGACCAACTATTGTAGCTAAAAATTAGGATAAATTGTGATGTTTTTAATGGTAGTACTATTTGTTCTTAGCAAATGTATGACGGTTGACTTCGTTCCTAGTTATTACCAACATTTTAGAGAACTGGTCTAGTAGTGCAAAACTTTTTTGGGAAAACTTATAACAAAATGTAACCCTACTCCATAGTTACCCGTTAAGTTATATGTAATGCAATGTGGAATTCCTTCCTCGTCTTTTAAATTAACTCGTAGTCTGATAAATTTTTCAACCAACTGTCAACTTGACAACTGATGGTGAAATGAACGATTGCTTTTAAGATGAATTGGTGGATCTTCTCGTTGATTTAAAAATAAAAATTCCTGCTCCAAATATATTAAAAAAGGCCCAATTTTAAATTCTGAGATTATATATTTGAGGTATACATTTTGAGCATAAAATATATGGTGTCCTGTTAAGTGAAATTATTTCAGGTCACCGGATTAAGTTATATTAATGGACACTTTTGATGAATTTAATATTATATGAGGAGTCGGAGCAGAGGGAATAACTTATGTGCGATTTCTGTGAATCCGTATTATGTCAAAATTACCAAATATGCCGAAAACTCTTACTGGTTCTCTTTAAATAATTAGAATTTCTAAAGAAGAGGAAATCGATCAGCTAAGAATTCAATGTAAACTACTCATAAAAATGGCGATAGAGTTAATATCGTCCATGAATAAATGGCAGGCTAAAGCAAAAGTTTTATCCATCCGCGACACCCTTGCGAAGATCTTTTTTGTCATAAATATTTTGTCATAATTGAATAGAAATAAATCTTTTAATGGACACACGCATGTTCATAGGACTTCTTTTATTTCCCTTGGACTACGGATATGAGTTTTTTTAGGGCATTTAAAAATTGATGATGTACCATCTTAAGGAAGAATCAATGAAACAGATTATTTGGATAACAAACTGTAACAAAATGTATAAAGTCAACATAATTAATAGCTCTAAACTACATGTTATGTTCCACTTTAGAAGAAACATTCACCCTCCCTCCATTCCAAAATTATTGGATCCTTATCAGCAAGATGCTTGTCTCTTAACCAGGAGCTAAAAATGAGGAGCTACACAGGACTCAAGTCTTTTACGGGACTGGCTCGCGAAGAACAAAGATCTCACCGCAGCTATGTAACTACTTACCCAACTCCCTCGTGCGGATAACTTATGGCCTTGCAGAGAGAGCGGGTCTCCTTCCCGACATTTATCACTAGCACAAAGAGGGCACTTGACAAAGGCAATGGTGACGACGGACGGACTCATCCACGGGGATTCCCCACGTATTAGTCCAACTCCCATCCGCCCCCATCTCGCGCAACCAACCCGACACCCCCTTCCTCAGCCGCACAGCAGGGCATCGGGAGGTCAACGACATCCATCACTCGAGTCTTGTCACTTTCCAAATCCTCGGGAAAAAAGGCTCCTTCGCAAAGAATTGGTGGGCATCTCGCTAACCGATTAAGCTCCAAATGGAGATGAACTATTTCAGACGCCCTCGCTTTTCTTTCAGCCATCCCCGTTAAAGGAGTCGTCTTCCTCCCTCTGTCACCAACCACCCATTCCCTTTCTCTTTCCTTAAACTCCCTCCTTCCCCCCCACACACCAGCCCGACCCTAATCGGATGTCAGAATGTGCCCTCACGAGCTTCCACCCCCGAAAGAGGTTCCGAGGCAGCGAAGCGTTCCAATCGTGTTTTCATTTGAGATTCGTTTTTCCTCGCATTAAGGGCACAAATGAGTTGATTGACAGTTCCACTATTGGGCCTTTTTCAGCATTCTCGACATTCATTAATCAAGCTAAGCAAAGGTTGCGTGCACGTTTTTGTGCGAAGCTCCTCTCCTTGTTATGGAAACAGTTTTGTCGCCATTGCGTAGATCTCGCAGGAAACGTTTTTTTAGAATCATTCCCGACAGCGCACCATTCTTCACATCATGCATAACGCTCCTGCAGAACTGACAGAACTATACCCACAGCCATTTTCAACAGTCATTGCAAAAAATTATTTTGAAATCATGAATCTTTATGGAATAACTGGAACTGGTTAGCGTTAACAGTTATGTATTACACTAAATTATTTAGGAAATACGGAATAATCATGCTCTCGTCTTGAAGAAGTGAAATCGAAGAAAGTTGACTCAAATTTGGTGTGGGCGTAAAAGAGCTGGCAGGAAGTTTGCTGAAAATTGAAAGATTTCAGGTTTTTGGTATTGAATCCAAGTTCAGAGATCTTAAATCCACTGAAAAAATAAATTCTGGTGTAATCATAGACATTTTTAAACAAAGCGTATTGCAATAGGCATAAAAAGAAAATAAAATTCAAAATTCCTGCAATGATAATGGTATTAAATAAAGAGTTCGTTCCTCGAGTAGCTTGCATTATTTCTCAACATCAGTAAAAATCAGAAAACCCATTTAAATGGTAAAAAAAATCATTTTTTGAGTCTATATTAGTCCGAGTAAGCTTTGGCTTTGCGAGGCGAAGGGAGAATTTCCCAAGAGGCCTTCCCATAGTTGATTACACTCAGCCTACCCCATCTCTACATAAATTGATTATTACATCTTTTATTGCATATTTTTATGAACTGTTGTATTAAATTTCGTATCATTCATATATTGAACGATTTTAGCGTTTCCGCTTCCCCCTAACTAATTTCCGTTCCAACTAAACAAGTACTTTAAAAATAAATAATGTCAAGATACAAACCAGAGCAGAAAAATGCAGATTTGATTTAAATGAAGGGTAGTTTCCGTTGTTAATGTTCACCGGATATTTTAGAGAGAAGACGATTAACTGCACCACTCCTAAATAGTCAGTTATTTAGATGTTACAGATAAGGAATTGCCTTCACGCGGGTAAGCGACTATCTAATCCCAATACAGAATTCGCTTCGCCAGAAGAAAACGAGAGGAAAGATATTTTTCCAATTCCCTGGAAGCAGTGACTTAACACAGTACATATTATTATTTTTTTGGAAAATTTTTATAAATTCCTTCACAATATCTCGGGGAAAGCAGGATGTCGGTGACAGTCGGCATAGAGTTAAAGTAATAACATGGCTCCCCCTAACCAAAAATAACGGATTCCCCAAAAATAATCCTAAAACAATTATCTACGATGCCGTAAATGGGATCTTCCCCATTTCCGCTATATTTCTCCTCCTCTTTATTGCAACAACGCCCTCTTTCCTTTCCTTGCACACCCTGTTCATCGTTGAATTTTAATAAAATATCTCTGACACACATTCGACCGTATTAGTATTCATGGATTTGATCAAACCAAATAAATCCTTCACCTTACTAATTTTACATTCAAATATAAATTTTATAAGATAGGTTACTATTGGCATATTCCCATTAGACTTTTTTATTTAATTTTAATGACACAGTATCCAATCTAATTAATTTAACAGTAAAAGTGTCATTATTCAAATGACTAGTGAAACACAAAATATTAAAATTAGATCTGAAAAACAAGGGGTAAAGTGACACGTAAAGATAAAATGACGTCAGACAGAAGAAGAACATCAGAAATTAAAATAGAATATTCTGAATTCATAGTCAACTTTAAAGAAGAAAATTTCTCAGTGCAGCATAATATCTCAAGATCCACGAAAAACGTTTGAAGTTATCTTCTATCTCTTAAAAAAGTCTTTTTCAGGAATAAACTTTTTTCATTTCTCTCGTCCAGTGGTATTCATCTAAAATATATCCGACGTACACTCGACCCCAATACTTTTCATAGAGTAGTTCAAAACAAATATAAGTTGTACATGTATATTGCATAATATGTGTTGCACTGGTTTAAGTATTTCTAGCTAGCTATTCTTTTGGATTTTCTAAATCCAAAATATTTTACGCCAAATGGTAAAATATTTTTCAACGCGATCCCCAGGAAGTGCTCGTTGGGAGACCTCAAAAGTGATAAAATTACCATCACAGACTTCATACTTCTGTTCAAAATGTTATCAAATTGAAATAAGTTCATTTTATGGACCCCTTCAATTCAATACGGATATTTTGACAAAGTCAATGACAAAATATTCAGAAATCACCAAGCATAACAGCAAAACATTTTGAGGTACCTGCTAATTAAACTTCCAGCAATCAATCTGGACCACTATTTCATAGGGACATTCCAACCAAAAACCCGATGCATGTCAAAACCTCTGAATATATCGGCCAAAATATCGAGTCATTAGCATTAGCATTTTAAACATACTTGCGAGTAATACCCCGAAATTACGGTGAACTTGGACCTAACTGATTGCCTTTGTGATCAAAAAGCTGTATGTGTACAGCTTTATGGTCACAGTATCGGAGAATATAACCTAAGCTCACTTATTTGACTAAATAATAAGAAAAAGTAAATCGTACCATCAAATGGAATATTAATGGAATTCCAGAGTATTTAAAACATCATCTGCAACTATTTACGCGATAAACTGAGGACTGACACACAACACATGTCTGTAAATATAATACGTGGCGTGATACACATTACTATTTCTTACAGAGGCACACATGGTAACAAGAAGGAACAACGGATAAGCGTGTGTAAGGGTGGCATTAAGGAGACAAATCTAACGTTTTCTTCCAGCGACCCCTAATACCGGCCACGTACTCCAAATATTGCCTAATTAAAGTAAAATACCACGTATCTTACATGTACATCAAACCCGTCTAATGAAACCAAGGTTCTTTGAAGCTGATATGAATTTTATTCAAAGGTGTGTTTCTCATTAAAGGTGTGATGTTGGTGAAATACCAAAGTTTTTGACCAGCAGTTTTTACCATTTAAAGAATTTCTAATGCAATCGTAGGAAACCACGATGGCACAACAAAGATGTGATTAGGGAAACAAAGAAAAGCTCACTCTAATTTTTCACTAGTTCGAAAAATAATTACGAACACCTAATGTATACGCACAAAGGTAAACTCGTAAAATGTAGAGCAAAAAAATGCAAATAACCTTCAAAATTTAAACGTGAGGTGGATGTTCAGAGGATCCAACAGAACTATTTCGGTCTTCAAAAGGTATACATAGAAAAATTTCCAACTCTATTTATATTAAAGACAGTAGATGGAGAAATTGTTTGAGAAAACACCTACACACAGTAGGAGGCCGAACCGTTGAAGGATTGGCAAGGAATGAGGAAGCATGCTGAAAAAAGAGAAAATATGAGATGAAGAGAGTAAATGTAGATGTTTAAGGACTAGCCAAAATGAGATAGAGGAAAAGGGTGAGTGATCTTTGGAGCAATTTTTATAGGATAAAATAAAGCAGACGATAAAATACTGGAAGTGGAGGTGGCAACAATGAAAAAGCTTCGGGATCGTAGTAAATACTATATATAGAATGCGATAGATAAAATATTATTATTAAATTTGAATGTAATTGTGAATCGAGGAACTTTATAATTTTTTTAGGTCTCGTACATGCAAACAAGTAAAATCATAAAGAAAAAGTCATTGATTGGATAAATTAGAGGAAATATTGAGATGGTTTTTGGGGAAAATATTTATTAATTTTCGGGATTGGAATGCGTCAGTAGGTGAAAGAAGAGATGGCAGTAAAGTAGACTACGGTTCATGAGCATGGATTTTTTTAGGGAAGTAAAGTTCTGCAGAAGACAAAGAGTTTAATCAAAACAAAAATCTAGTGACAACACCACAATATTCTTAGGTATGCGAGAAAAATACAAGATTACGAGATTCAGAGAAATAATTGGTAAAATATTAAATGTTCTATAATAATTATTGGCAGATTTAAGAGCAGCGTAAACAACTCTCACATTTTCCCTGGAGGGTAGAGGGATTTAGGTAACACTTTAATAGTAATAAATTTTTGCATTAGATTGAAGAAAATAAAACATGGACGGATTTAAGATCGAATGCATAATCATTAATTAAAAAGAATTTTTTTCGTTCCCGGAGCGATTAGAAATTTAAGACTGAGTCGGGGAGACGGGTATGATACAAGGAAGAAATCGTTGGAACTGTAAATAACAAGTTGTCAAAGATACCATGGGTAACATTCGAGATGGTTAGAAATACGGGTGCGATAAGAAAACGGTCTAATGAAATCAGTGAATATGGTAAAAGACAGTACAAAAAGAGCAAATAATCAACTGAGGCTGGAAACACATAGGGAGAAAGAAAACTGATGGAGGATGCAGGGCAAGGGCCTGGAGAGTAGACAAATGAAAGGTGAAATATATGCGCTATACTTCATGGTGAATGGTTTCTCTAGAAAGAAGAAGGTCAAATCCGTACACACTATTTATTTCAGATTCCTCCGTAAAACTATTTATTGACCTGGGAAAGATTCGATGGTGATGGAAAGAATATCCAATGTATCTACGGGGTAAAGATATTTCAATTGCGGATCCCCTTTTAAGAAACTCGTCTTCATTAATCTGAAGGTGGAGAAATGTTATGGGAAAGTAAAAGGCCAGGTAAAATCAGGTTTTATTTCGCTTTAGTTAGGCCACGTTTGGAGTACGGCGCAAGTATTTGGGATCCTTGGGAGAAAGTGTGACTCAGAGTATGAGATTATGTTCAGAGAGTAGGAATTTTAAGGGAATTATGCTGGGAGCCTCTTGAGATGCCAAGAAAACAAGCGAGACTACGACACGCGAGATTTTTTAGCAAGATTCAGATATAGCGAGTTTAAAAATAACGTAAAAGGAATTATTTGGTCCCCAGACTATATAAGTAGGTTGTACCACAAAGATAAAATAATGGAGGTACATCCCAGTACCTATTGATACAGTAATTCGTCTTTTAGACTGACAATCAAAATCATAACAGTAAGAACTCAGTAATTATAGAAATAGTGAAGATATTCGAATTACAAGTAAGACAAGATTAAAGGTTGAGTTGACATAAGGTATATTCGTAGGTCCGTCTGGTTATGCATGTTAAGTAATTAGTATATGCATCTACACGTGTGTAACTTAAAATGTTTTTGCATGAATATTTGTCAATGTGAATGTTAATAGGTATGTTTTTGTTTGTTTAGAAGGTGAGTTTATTCTGTTATACCCCTGCCCCCTGCCACACGCACCCCATGTCATACTCCCTGGTATACCCACCCTGTTATACCCCCTGCCACTCGCACTTGCGGCGGCTTGCGAGGTATTGTGTAGATGTGGACCAACACTTGAAATAGAAAGAATCTGATGACAGAAAGGGTACTCAGGGAATTGGATTCGAATAATTTTGTGGGAATTGAAAACATTCTTCTCCGCAGAACTTCTCAATGTATCGAAATTCGTGAAAGGATGAAAGTCATATTAACTAATTTGCAGCATTAATGAGACAGGAATTTCGTCGAAATATTTCGTTCAATTTGTTATAGTTCCCATCCCAAGAATTGGAAGGGCACCTGTATGTGAGAAATATGGAGCATTAATTTTAATTTCACGCATAAGAAAAGTACGTAGGATTACCAATAAGAGGATTGAGAAGAAGGTTAATGATTACTTTGGAAATAATGAGTTTTTGTTTCAGAAAAGAGGAGAGGTGCGCGAGATGGCATTGCAGTAATAAGGTCTCTAATATAAAGGGACAAAGGGTAAAATCAGAATCTAATTATTTGTTTTGAAGATATTGAGAATCTTTATATAGAGTGAATTGGGTAGATTTGATAAATATTCAACAGTAGATGGGAGTAGATTTATGAGATAGGTAACTTAACCGTAATATTTACGAAGTCAAACTGCTCAGATGCGTGTGCCTGATGGAAGGTCGTCGGGCTTGGCAATTATGGCGAAAGGATAGGGATGTCTATTATCAACCGTGAAGTTTAATTTATATATAAAAGAAATGATAAAAATAGTGATGGAATTGGAGGTTCAGGATATGGGAACAATGGTTGGTGAGGAATTTAAAAACTCATTTTTGTGTATGTTTCATTGTTGAACGTATCAGAAAATCAGTGCGATAGGTTTACGATGAGATCATTGTAGACAAAACTAAGGTAAGGATATTTTCGTAAGAGATGGAAAGTTGACTAAACAATAAAATAGTAAGGTAGAAACTAGAACTGGTGAAACAGTTTACGTATCTTGAAATGTTCTTCGGAAAAGAAGGTTTGCATTAATCCAAGCTCTTAAAAAAAATAAAATTGATAATTGATGGATGGCCAGTTTATGTTGGGGCATTTAGTGGGGACGGTTAAGAAACGTCGAGTGAAAACTTTGTCATGGAGCGTGGTCAGGACGAGTGGAAATTTAGTATACATATTTGAAAAATTTGCTCATGTAAGGATACACTCGTTCACACAAATATATACAACGTCTGTCTCAAAAGTTGTAGGACTGGGTCGATTAAAACAGCTTTATTGTCAGAAAGGACACATTCACTCAATCTTGTCACAGACAAAGACATCTTCCAAGCAGTACCCATGTGCGTTCACACACCGCTGCCAGAGAGTTTTCCACGCCTCGTACGCCTTCTGAAAGACGGCGCCCCGAATGCCGCTAAGCTCCCTCGTCACTGCCTGTTGCAACGCTTTCATTGAGCCGTTGTGACGTCCGTTAAGGACGGATTTGAAGGGGGGAAGAGGAAAAAGTCTGGTAGGACATTGTCTAAAAAATTTGGATTCTCAATCTCATGGCCGAGAAGCTCTTGGTAGATCCGCGTGCGAGTTTTCTTTTGCTCGTCCGAGAGCACTCGTGGCACCAACTTAGCGTACACTTTTCATGCCCATGTTTTCGGTCATAAGTTGATGCTTATCACTTTTATAAACCATTTGAACACTTAATATGCGATCCCTGTTCAACAAAGCCACTTTTTGAGGTCGAAGGGCATCCTGAACGCTCTGCGTCTTCAACATCTTCTATCTATCGAAAAAACTTCTGCCATTTGCCAAAAACACCCAATCTACACTTGGCATTATTACAATAAGCTACTTTGAGCATACTATATAATGAATCCTATTCTTGGTTTTGTCTAGTGTCACGCAAAATTTGAAGGCGTAGCGCTGTTCCAATGACCGATTCATGGCAGAGTGTAACAATGCCACGTAATAGAGGTTTCGCAAACGAACGATTCGCACTCCGCAAATGCTTGGAGCCAACTACTGCCGATCTCTAGCCATTCCTGAGACTACTTTCCTGCGAATACAGCCAAAAAAAACCACCACTTGTCCATCCGTCTACCCAGAAAAATAAGTCATATTACTTTTGGGACAGACCTTGTACATCCCTTGAGAACGCAGTCATTTTTATGCTTGACAAATTAATTAATTTTATTATTTTAGTTAATATTATGCCTTTCAAGTACCTGGGTCTGAAATTGTTTTGATTTTATCTTTTGTGAGGTATGAGTGAGCATCTGATTCTCCCTGCGTTGGTATTAATATATGCTATGTGTATCATCCGGAACTGCCATTGCCACTGAACTTGCCACTGAAATGACAAAACTGCCATTTTTACGAGCATTGTTGCTACAATATTTTTCGCAGTATCGCAATAAACATACGTGACCTTTAACCTTCTAAAATTGTAATACTGGCCTGCTACCTTTAAGAATCAAGATGCTCCCAAACTTATTTCTACAGCATCCGCGTGGCAATTACTCTCTTTAAAAACGTGTAAAGAGCCTAGCTGATTTTTTTATAAACTTTATCAATTTTTTTGAATAATCTTCTACCTCATGATGCCTACATACTTGTCTTTTACTTCAGATATGAACTATCTCAAGTGAAGTAACCCCTCTCATTTTCCTTAATATAATAATAATTAATACAACTCGTAAAATTAAACCTAGCAATTAGAAGACTGAACCGCATATTATTCTAATATGTGTTACATGGAATGAGTGATAATCATATGAAATTGAAATATCATATATTTTGAGACTCATAAAAAAATAGACCATGAAGAGTAATACACCGCAAAAATCATTTCTCCTTCTTTCTCTTCACATTATTTCTTTTTATTTTATTTATACTCCCAACATATTTCATTTCCCTCATTTTTAAGTCAAATTTGCGCCAATACACCTGCAAGTGGCGTAGGTATTAACTGGTATAGAAATTCACTATAAATTGAGAATTTGATAAATTAATTTGCTCTCGTACAGTGGTGATTAGGTCGAACCCTGCCCTTTGTGCCCATACACAAACCCAGATCATTGCAACCTCTATGGGGACATAATAATTAAATAAGTAGGAAGAATTCCCACTGCCAGTGCTCATACTGATAAAAGACTTGTATTTCAAGTTATAATTTCCTTCGACTGATTTATAGACCGATTTATAGTTAGATTAATAAGCTCTCGGGCATCCTACGCAACCACGGAGGAAATGTGTATTCAATTTAATTTCAGAATACTATAGGCTTCAAACGACTTACATGTTATGACGAACACAGATTGAATGTAAATTATTAGTTCTGATCTGGCAATTCTTGTCAAACTCGTAAAGTACATGGTGGAATTGCCGCACGGCAAATATGACCGAGTGAAGGGGACACCACTCATCGCGGGATTCAGACATACCGACCGCAGTCACACGATCCACTGGTTTCGGTGCGGCCCCGCGGCGTCAAAAGCCATCCCCAGCCGACGTTCCAGGAAAAGAAATTCCCTTTCTTTGAGGAATCGCTTCGTCGAGGAGACCAATTTCGCCCGGGAGGAAAAGCTCTCAGATCAAGAGGGAGCGAGATCCTTGGTGGCGTCAGAGCTAGCAGCGTAGAAGAGGGATGGGTCAAAGTTCAAAGGGAGGGAGGGAAGTGAAGAGTATTTTTTTCTGATGAAAGATCCAGGAGACGACGGAGATATGGAAAGGGAAGGGAGATTTGGTGTCAATTAAGGGAAAGAAAACGCGGCTCCTTCGTCCTTTATATTTTCATCTAAATAATAAAATCCGAGAAGGAAACTAAACACTATTCGAGATTTTTTAACCGAAAGTTATCTCGGCGTGGATGTGATGGTGTTTGGAAGTTAGTAATCCATTTAACCCAAATACGGGGTTTAACTTGGAAAAGTGCCTTTTTCGAAGTGATATGCGTTTAAAGTTTGAAATATTCCGATAGAACTTAAAGTAGATCACATTTTTATTGCGTTAAGGCCCTGAATAGGAACTGATGATATGGCTGTACACGAAATTTTTGAAACGCTTTATAAACATCGTAAAAGAAAGCTGATGGTTTTAATGGAAAATGAAGTATGTATCCTCATGGTCATTAGTCATGTCATTTTTGTGTAATCACATGTCCGTTGCAGTCATCCAGCGGAATTAGTAAATAATAATATAACTTTGGCGTTGATGCAATAATGATGCAAAATTAGAGTGCTCTAAATGGGCTCTATAGTTGCACAGTCATACGAAGAGCAGCGTTGTCTACAACTACTTTGTTGTCTACAACTACATGTGCACACAGCATGCCACAAATAATATGGCATGCTGTGTTTTGTTTTGTGACAAATTGTTAAGAAACAATGTGTCACAAGCAGTGTGTTAAGGGTATTTTGGAGAAAAACCTTTGCTTTTATAAGTTACTTTTGTCTCTTTTAATTTTTTATATTATTTATTAACTGATCCACCCAAAACCTTAACAGAAAAAGATTAACCAGCAGTTTATAAAAAGTACCTTATTTCAAAGCGTTATCACCAAGTTCTCACTGTATATCTCCAACAGTTTAATTAATCTGTTCCTTCATCCGGTGGCCAAAATAAAAAATTAACGAAATTGTGTGTTTGCTGGAAAAAATTAGCTTAAATAATTCCTCCGAATTAGATTAAATACCAAAATAGAATATTGAAATAGAAATAAATACTGGAAGTGTAATAGAAATGAATAGTATTTGTCATTAAAGTATATGTATGTTGTAGGTGTAGTATAACGGTTTGCTGACCGATAAAAATTGGGCAACATAAGTTTTATCAAATATACACATCTTTCATATTAGCTGAAAATCTATTTATTTTAACCTCCAGGACATTGGGCTATAAAACTTTAGGATCCATAAACGCTTTTCAAAATGCTTTCTCTACATAAGCCTTAGATATTTTACAATATTGAGTAATCTCATGCCATTCGCCGCTGGAGACACAACTGCGCATAATTCTCGACACAGATGATGTCCAGACACAGATCTGTGTCATATTTTTTAGATTTTACCTTGTTGCTGCTGATCACGTGATGACATGGAAAATTCCACGCATCCTCATTATTTTGGCGTTCGCTAACAATTCTAGATGTACGAGAGGTTCAGGGAAACAATTAGACACTGCCATTTAAAAAAAAGCAGCGGGTGAAAACTTACCACGAGTATAGAATTAGCTAAAACATTAGACCACTATTATCAAAGCCTTTCTAAAAATCGTTCACAGGAACAAGACGAGTCACTACCCGATCTCTCAATGAACCCATGCCTGAAATTGTAATATATTCTCTTGGAAACGAAGGTCAACTTAAAGACATCAGTCCAAACAAATCGCCCGGCCCTGATCGAATTCGGCGATCAGGGCCGGGCGCGAAGACAAAACGATGGGCTCAAGAATAGCTCCTACCCTAAAAGTAATATTTAATATATCCCTAAACGATCGCGATCACGTACCCAAAGACTGGGAAATAGCCAATTTGCCCCCATATTTAAAAAGGTGAAGAAACTTACAAAAACAACAAGATATTCGAAAGGATAGATCTTGTGATCCCCAACTAGAAGTTATTGTTCATGGTCACGGGAGAAAATAAGGTTCAGGTCGATGACGTATTTTTAGATTCTAACAAGACAGTCGACAAAGTCTTCATAAGAATTTTCTCCAAAAGTTCGGAAGCTACGGCATCGATAAATGTCTAATAGACTGGATTAATAACGTTTTAACAGGTCGCGAGTAAAGATTCGTAATAGATGGAGAATCATCTAACACAGTGGGTGTCTCATAGGGTGGCCCACAAGGAAGTGTCTTCAGTCCGTTTTTATATCAATGACATCGGGTATGAGGTTTCCAATACCCTCCTTTATTTGCTGGCGATGCCGTGATATATAGGGAAATATCCAGTTTTGTAGATGAAGTACCTTTGGCTGATGACCTAAATGCAATCCAAAAGTGGCGCGAGACAGGGGAGCTAGAACTAAATTTGAATAAACGTGTTCCGATAAATTTTTGGAGGAAAAGTGTTTCGACCGCAAAAATTTACACCATACAAGAAACCCGCATAACACACATAGAACCGGTCAAATACTTAAATGTACCGATAACAGCGGATATGTCCCCGGGAAAAACTATTCGTGAAATTCCCATTAATATTGGAAGAATTAGGATTGGTGCCACTGGTTGACCTTAGGTTAAATTTACTGCGTAAATTTCACTCAAGTTACTTATTTGAGAATGCAAAAGGAAAATTAGAGGCCCCGACTTACTATGATAGATCAAATCACCAAAGTATAATCAGGGAGATCTATTCTAGAACTAATAGATTAATTTGTCGTTTTTTCCTCGTGCCGTTAGAGATCAAAATAGATATGACAGCAATCGCATAAGAGATACTTGGGATTGGCAGGGTATGCATTTTTGGATATGCTACACGTTTTTTATTGCATGTTAGTCTTTGCATTTAATAGATTTTTAACAGTTCTAAAGCATGATTTGAATATACATATCCTATCATTTAATATTTTTGCATTAAATACTTTCTCACGTAAGATTTAAATGTATCGAGTGTATGATGAAACTGATATTTGTGTTGAGATAACCGATTGCGATTGTGCAAACATGGCAGGTGACCTAACTCTTCCCGCCACAGACCCTTGCGGCGCGCCGCCGCGGCGGCTCGTGGGGTATTGTGTAGATGTAGATGCAGATTTTATTTACAAGTCAGGAAAATATTAGATGTTGCGTAGAACGAAGGTGCATTCGCTGGTGAATGTGTATGTTAGTTGATAGTATACTTATTTGCATGCGTGTCAATTATGAAGGTTTTTGCATGACTATATACAACTTTGTAGGTGTAGATTGGCATGAATTTATGGATTTTGCATGCTGTTTTATTCTCTTTTACAGGTGGTGCCCTAAAAATCCACGCCACAAGCCCTTGCGACAGCTTGCTGGGTGCTATGTAGATGTATATTAAATAGCTAATTCTTTCAAAACGTCTAAAGGCATTTAAGATATGTTCATCCTAACCTCATTTTCCAGTATGGCTCTAAAATATTATTGCCTACAGCTAAGGAAGTAAAAGTTGAGCCAAAAAAGTTGCGTTCGGCGCAAAAGAATATAAAAGTTACTCGCATCTATCTCTGTCGTTACCCCCTGTTTTGCACTTCAAAAAGTAGTTGGCACATTTAAATTCCCACCTATTATTTTCCCGTTAATTGATCTGGGTTGAAAAGCTCTTGGCCTAATTGTTTATTTCTAATAATGAGTTAATGCCGGTGACCTCTAAAATTCACATATGTATGCAGATTCATTCGGATCGAGGACATTTCATGAGCATCAGACACTTTCTTAGTATTTATCTGGAATCATTGCAAATTTGATGGCGCAAGAATCTTTAACTCTGTTAAACACACCACCCCTGATTTTATTTACTTTATCCTCTCTGCATGTAATGGGAAACTTCCATTGGTATGGATAACGGTCAATAAGAACTTTTATTTCCAAAAATTATTTCTGTCTTGTTCTATGGATACGGTAATGACATTCAGCTGCTTTATTTTTTCAACTCAGGCAGTTGACTACATAAATTTCCTCCACGACAAAAACCTTGCATGAATATTTCTCGGATACTTCCTTATTATTATCCTATACAAAATCTCCCATTAAATGATTAATTATTTTCGTTTTTTGATCTTTTATGTAACTCTCTACCAGTGAAACTCAATACAATTAAAGAAAAATTCTTTGTCAATTAAGGTATCAAGTTATCCCAATTAGTAAACGCACTGACCTAAAATGTATTTTGAATAAGCCCTTTAGATGTAGACTCTTCGGCTAGCTAAACATCTGACGACTTCAAGAGTGTAATGAGCACCAGAACGTTTCTGAGAGTTCTAATGCAATATGTTTTCCTGCTGAAAAATAAGGAAAGAGGCTCCAATAGCATTGAATTAATGACGCAACTTCTCATTTATATCTTCCATTATGCTCCAAATCAAAATCTCGGCCCTGCTTATCACGTTCCATCGCCACTCAATATCTCTTCCATCAAACTGTTCGGCTTCCTTTTAATTTTTAATTAAAAACTTCTCTCATCCCTTACTATGAAGAGAACGTTTGTTTTTATTATTTAGTCATTTCACTTTTCAACCCTCCTTCACAACAACATCATAAAGAATTCCGATTTACGCTTACCTAAGTTCCTCAACGATCAAGTGTCCGAGCCGTACAATGGCATGCTTCAGAGTAATATGTTGACTAGTCTTTTCTTGACGTCCGTAGTCTTGGTCCCTGTAATCGGTGGATGCCTAATATACGAGTACAATATTCTTTTTCAACGAAAAATTATTTTAATGAACTTACTACTTAACCCAACTTCTTTCAAAAGACTTGCTAAATAGAGGGAATATTCGAACAGCTCTAGTTTTTGTCGCATTAATGTAAAACATATTGGACTAAGCGTTCCTCCTCATTCTAAAACTTCAACAATAATTCTGAAATGCGCTCAGCTATAATTGCAAAATCTTGCCTTTCTGGTTAGCTAAACCTTGATCATACGCAAAACTGAATTGACCACCACCAAATTTTAGTCCTTCGTCCGGGTTTTCTCTTATCATTTCCTCCACCTGTACACTATTAAATGTATCGATATCAATGTCTATCTACACCATGTCTCGCAAGCCACAGCGTGTGAGGGTGACGGAACCTGTTAGAGTACCAACCATATACGCATATATGTGAGCTTTCACATGACTATCAAAAAATATTTTCTCATATACAAACATACGTTCACTCAAGAATACGAGTATACACCTACATACATCATATAATAATGAGCGTGTTTTATAAACATAATTAAATGTGGCGTTTTAAGTGAAAAAAACATGGCTACAATTGAATGGTCCCCTATTAACACACACTCTCCGTTCAACGCTGCGCATTCCAACCTACCTCATGCTATCAGCATTGCGCAGCTTGATATAAGTTTAGGCTTCGGATAAGTTTCTTATCCCCCTCCTATCTACGAGAATGCATTCATTAATTCTATCTTATTCACTCTGCCTAGCGTCTTCTCGAAATATTCGGCAAAAACAAATACATGCTTATTTTTTTCATCAGTAGTTTTACCTCATTATTGATATGAAGCGAGTCATTAAAATTTCCAAATCCAAACTGGTCTTCTCTTTGTAATCAATCATTCTCTCCTCCATTCCTTTTCTTACGATTCCAATTACTTACTCAGCTACGAGTGAAATAATACTAACGGTCCTCTAGTTTTTAAAAATTGTTTATTTTCTCTATTTTTCAATGAGAATTTACTCTTTTAGCAAATTTCTGAGACCAATTTCCTTCCTCGTATGTTCCAAAAAATTCCCATACATGTTTTCATAACCACGAAATTATTATTTAAAGACTCCATACACCTTATAGTGTTGTGGTTATTTTTATTGCTCTAATTACTTGCTCTATCAGCTGTCCCGGATTTATCCTATCCTCCACAAAATCAAGTTCTCGTTCTAGTCGCTCCGACACTGGTTCATAACTTTCCCACACACTTTTTCTCTTTCTGCTTTCCATCTTTCTAATTGTCATTGACTTTGATTGATAATTTTATTTTCCGATATACTATAGCGGGAATGGATTTCCCTTTCACCACCCGTAAACTAGAATAACACCACATGCAAAAACAAATCATGTTACACCATTTTCTAATCAAAAATCGCTATTAACTTTGTCGCCTGGATTAAATCCCCTGCATACACGATCTATTTATTCCACCCCATGATTGCTTGTAGGCATCTTAATAGGAATTAAAACTTTTCCGGGATCTGATGAGATACCGGCGCACGTATATAAAGAACTGCCAGCTGAAATTGCCCCTTATCTTGATATAATATTTCAGAAATCATTAACAGAAGAAAGCGTGCCAAACGGCTGTAAGGTTGCTTCGGTAACACCCATATTTAAAAACGGAGACAGGGAGGACCCCAATAATTATAGGCCAATATCGCTCACTTCCATTTCCTGTAAAATTCTTGAACACATCGTTGTTAGTTCCATAATGAGGCACCTCGATAGCCAAGATTTATTGATTAATAACCAACACGGCTTTCGTAAGGGTAGATCGTGCGAAACTCAGCTCGCACTTTTTGTACATGATGTATTGAACTCCGGTGAAAGTAATATTCCAGTTGATGCGATATTCCTAGATTTTAAGAAAGCTTTCGATAAAGTATCTCATTGCAAATTACTGGCGAAATTGGAAACTTATGGAATACACGAAAGTATTATTAACTGAATTAAACAATTTTTAAGTGATCGTGTCCAAACAGTCGTCCTGGACGGTGTATCATACGATACTCTCAAGGTCACGTCGGGTGTACCACAAGAAAGTGTCATAGCCCCCATCCTATTTCTTATTTAAATAAATGACATCAGTACCGTAGTTAATAGCAAGCTCCGTCTTTTCGCCGATGATGCAGTAATTTATGGGGATATTCTAAGGTACGAAGACAGAGTCGTGTTAGCCAACGACCTAGATGCAATTCAAAATTTGTGCGATACATGGCAATTGGAATTAAATTTTTAAAATTGCGGAGTAATACATTTTTGGGAAAAGAATAATTCCCTCCCTTATAATTACAAAGTAAAACAAACCAAAATGCGAGGATAGATTCCTTTAAATACTTGGGTGTAACAATTACTCACGATCTGTCCTGGGGAAAACAGATACCAGAAATATGCGGTCGTGCTAATAAAAAATTGGTATTTGTGAAAAGAGTGCTAGGTAAATGCGACGAAAAAGTGAAAGAACGATGTTTCCTTGCCTTGGTCAGGCCCCACCTAGAGTATGCTGTCAGTATATGGGATTCTCAAAATACTATATAAATTTGATTTCGGGATTAGATCGAGTTCAGCGGAGGGGGGCTAAATTTGTCAAACATTGTTATGACCAACGCAGCAGTGTATCCACTTTGCTAGACAATTTAGGTTGGGATTCTCTTACACAGCGGCGTTTACAATACAGATTAAACTTATTAAAAACATTTAAAGATGGGCCCTTTTCCGATGGCATCAAGGATATAATACGAACCCCAACGTATTACGGTCGAAGGGATCACGAATATAAGACTAGAGAGATAGACTGCAAGACTGACAGGTTTAATATGTCATTTTTTTTCCAAGAACGATAAGGGACCAGAATGATTGTAGTCGAAATTCCCCAAGAGTTAGTTCATTACAATAAGTATTAACGTACAGGTTAGGGACTGGGCGAGGATATGTATGAAAAAATATGTTTGTGTATGTACACAAATGTATGTAAGTGTATACGTATATATATATATATGTTTATGCATGTATATAAGTATATAAAAATTTTTTTTCTTACAGGTTCCCCCCACCTTTCCTCACCTATTTGATAACCCCAAACCCCTCATCCCTTACCCTTCCCTCATGGGGCTACACTTCCTGCCACACACCTTTTTTTGTGGCTCGCAGGGTATTTATGTAGATGTAAAAAACCAAGCTCTCTACGAAAAGTGAAGTCAGGCGTGATGCTGTGGAATCGAGGCATTATAAGAACTTTGTAGCAATCTTACACAATTAAAACTTTATTTCGACCATGGTTTCGATAGACTGTATCATCATCAGGTGAGGAATGGTACAAGGGGAAGGAATATGTATACCAAGCTACAAGGATGGAGGGGGGGGTGGAATAAATTTACTTCCTTTTCAATGGTACATACTTTAAGCAAAAAACGGTCTTGCCATGGGCTCCCCCCTCCCTCCCCTGTTAGCTGAAGTCTTTATGGACTTTTTTGAAGGCAAGCTGTTTGATTCCAACGAAGTACTTATTAAGAACATTGTCTACTGGTATAGGTATGTGGACGACATACTATGCTTGTTGATCTGGTAATGAAAGGCAGTTGGGCCAATTTGTGCAGTTCTTAAACAACAGGCATAATTCAATTTCATTATGGAAATGGGAGTGAACCAGTCAATAAATTTTTTGGACCTCGGAATTGAAATCAAAGAGAGCCAACATATATTTTCCATCTATAGGAAACCCACTTACACTGACCTAGTGATTCCTTCTGATTTTTGTCACCCTATTTCCCATAAGTTGGCAAGCTTCCATTGCATGCTTCACAGATTAATCAGCATTCCAATGCCCAAAATTTCCTTTGACCGAGAATTTACCACCATCAACTTTATTGCAGAGAGGAATGGCTACAACGGCGACCTCATTGATTCCCTCTTAAAGAAAAAACTGAGAAAAAATGCCGTCGAGCTCCACACACCCTCCTGCCATACTCTAATACCCCCGCGCGTAAATGGTGTAAAAAAACACTCTCAAACTCTTTGTCATAAGGATTGCCAATATTCTACCTAAGGATAAATTCCGTCTTTCATTCTACACCCCTTTTTCTGTATCCAAAGCACTCAGTGACTCCCTTATCCCTTCTTCGGTGCCCCATTGGATTTCCTGCTCTCCCTGACGACACCTCCTTTCCCCCCCTTCCTCACCTCACGAAGAGTAAGCTGTCCGCACTTCGGTGTTCCATTGGATTTTCCTGCCTTTCTCTTCTTGCTAACCCCCCGCCTTCCCCCCCCCATTTTTATTCCTTCCCTACCACCCCCCCTCCTTGTAGCTTGGTATATATATTCCTTCCCCTTGTACGATTCCTCACCTGATGATGATACAGTATCGAAACCATGGTCGAAATAAAGTTTTAACTGTGTTAAAGTTCTTATTATACCAACCTCTCTAGTTATGCTTTCATAAATACTGCTAGTATTCTATCACTCACCTTCTCTATGTTCATACGTTACTTCCTACCTTTTCGTATAATATCACGGCTCAAAGCTCCCTCCTTCAGGCTCCCTTTTGCTTCACCATATCTTATTCTATAAGTATCACTCCAATAATTCCTACTAGTTGCCCATCTGACCTCTCTCTCTTTATATATAAACAAATATATATATGTACATATATATCTCTCTCTCTCTCTCTATATATATATATATATATATATATATATATATATATATATATATAAAGAATTCACTAAATAGTCATAGCAAACACAGAAACTAAAACATAATTTAATAAACTTTAATATGTTTTAGTTTCTGTGTTTGCTATGACTATTTAGTGAATTCTTTATATATATATATATATATATATATATATATATATATATATATATATATATATATATATATATATATATATATATATATATATATAATTCACTAAATAGTCATAGCAAACACAGAAACTAAAACATATTAAAGTTTATTAATATATTTATATATATAAATTTAATTATAATAATTTATATATAAATAAATATTAATATATTTATATATAAATAAATATTAATATATTTATATATATATAAAGTATATATATATATTCATTCAAACATAGAAATAGGTATAAGGAAAGGGGATAGGAAAACACATAAAAGGCGAACACAGGACATGTGGGGAAGGCAGTTTTTGAGATCACGAAAGTAAAAATATTTCCTTATCAGCGATTTGAACCACGGGACTTCCACTTGCCGGGCGGATGCTCTACCACCTAAGTTAACAAGGAAACCTGATTTACATTGAGATCTGCGATGTTATAAAATGCCAAAATGCTCCGATACATATTGCCCGAGAGATGGCGTTATGGAGCTGTTTCACCCACCAAAGGAGAAATAGACGGGACACAAGAAGGGGAAAGGATAGTAGAAAAGCATTCATACGATCTTATAAAGGATAGGAATGGTGCGTTTCATGGCACACATAGCCAGAAGAAGAGACGAGCCACATTGGCCAAACACATATTCAAACTTGAAAATCCGGCCATACGGCGCACAAATATTCATTCAAACATAGAAATAGGTATAAGGAAAGGGGATAAGATCGCAGATCTCGCAGTAGGTGGTAGAGCATACGCCCGGCAAGTGGAAGGACCGTGGTTCAAATCCCGGTTAAGGAAATATTTTTACTTTCGTGATCTGCTCAAAAACTGCCTTCCCCACATGTCCTGTGTTCGCCTTTACGTGTTTTCCTATCCCCTTTCCTTATACCTATTTCTATGTTATATATTCACTAAATAGTCATAGCAAACACAGAAACTAAAACATATTAACGTTTATTAAATTATGTTTTAGTTTCTGTGTTTGCTATGACTATTTAGTGAATTTTATTGTGCACATTCGTGGCTTTTCCAAGAAACTGAATATATATATATACATATATATATATATATATATATATATATATATATATATATATATATATATTAATATTAGGTAATCTACCAGTTAAGGTAGGTTTTTGGATGGACACAACTGTCAAATAAACATTTTGTGACTCCCCACGTAGCAAACTAATCTATATCTAGTCCCTCTTCATCTCGGTGTACTTCTTTCCTCCCTTTATCCCGTCCAACATCCCTATCCTGTTCCTACCCTTACCTCGCTTGCCCAACATTCTCCCCTCTATTACCCTCTTCAACATTCCACTACCGCTCAATACGCCTTTCATCCATTTTTCCTACCTCCATAGGATTTCTCTCAACAAATCCCTCTCCTCCCCTACCATTTCTAGTACTTCCTCATTTGTTTTCCTTTCGGTCCATTTCACCTTATCCATTCTTCTCCACACCCACATTTCAAAAGCCTTCAATCTACGTCTATCCTCCTGCTTCAGTGACCACGTTTCCGCGCCGTACATAGCTACGCTCCACATCAGAGTTTTTACGAGTCTTGTCTTAACATCCCTACTCAACGTCCCCGTCATCAACTCCCTCCTCCTTGAGGGAGCCTCCTTGCCTAGCGCAATTCTTCTCCTTACTTCCGTACCACTTTGACCGTGTTGGTCCAAAACACTTCCCAGATATGTAAACTGTTCTACCTGCTCTATTTTTCCCCGCCTATTTTAATATTTAGCTTAGCCTTTTTCTTTCTGGAAAATCGCATAACCTTTGTTTTATTAATATTGATTCTCATCCCATATTTATCACACTGAACCTCCAATTCACTCAACAATGCTTGCAACCCCTTGGCTGACTGAGCAACTAATGCTTGGTCATCAGCAAACCTAACCGATTTTACGAATTCCCCTCCGACTTTCATTCCTACCTCCAGTTCTTCCCATGCCTCTTTAATCATTTCCTCTACATATACGTTGAACAGTACCGGTGACAATGGGCAACCCTGCCTTACACCTCTTCCTAACACTGCCCATCCGGACTCTCCGTTCCCCACTTGCACCTGAGCAGTCTGAGACATGTACAGGTTGCGGATCGGTCTCCTGTCCCTCCAATCCATTCCTATTTTCTGCAATACTCGCATTAATTTTTCCCAATTCACTCTATCAAACGCTTTTTCGAAATCTACAAAACAGGCAAAAACGTCCTGGTTGTATTCTATATTCCTCTCGACTAGTGATCTCATTACTGCAATGGCATCACGCGTACCTCTTCCTTTCCTGAACCCAAACTGATCATCCCCTAAGTAATCATTTGCCTTACTCTCTATCCTTTTGTTGATGATCCTGAGAATAACTTTAGCTGCGTGGGATATCAAACTTATTGTTCTGTAATCCTCACATGACGAAGCCTTTGACTATTTTTTGGAATAGGAACTAACACCGATCTCACAAAATCTTCCGGCCAGATTCCTTCCTCATAGATACTACGAATCAGTCCATATATGGCCTTCTTTCCACCTTTCCCTAACCATTTCAACATTTCTACAGGAATGTTATCCACCCCCACAGCCTTATTTGCTTTCATCTCCTTTAATGCCCTTTCTATTTCATCGTCGAGTATGCCTGGACCTAAGCTATTTTCTTCTACGTCATGTTCGTTTTCTATGTCTAACCTTGTCGGCCTAAGTTCTTTACCATACAGTGTTTCTATATATTCCTTCCATCTCTCTTGGATTTTTCCTGGTTCAACTATTATCTTACCACATTTATCTTTAACTGTTAGCACAGATCTTGCCTTCTTACGTCCCGATAATAACTTAACCTAGCTGCATAGAGCACCAATTCCACCCTTCTTCTGTAAACTTTCCATATCCTCGCATTGCGTTTTCCACCATTCTTCTTTTGCTTCATTTGTGGCCCTTCTCAATTTATTGTTTAACTCTTTGTACTTCATTTTGCCTAACTCTGTGTTTACATTTTTCCATCTTCTTCTCTCATCCATCTTTGCAATCATCTCATCCGTTACCCATGGTTTCTTTATCCTTTTCCCGTTAACGGTTCCTATAGTGTCTTTAGCGGCTTCCAATATCCCTTTCTTGATACATTCCCATTTTTCTTCGATAGTACTCAGTTTTTTACCGTCATCCATCATTTTCTCTACAGCCTCCAGATACTCCTTTGTCGTTAATTCATTTACTGCTTCTAAATTCCATTTTTTAACCCGCCGCCCTTGCCTTATCTTCTTGAAACGAACATTACATTTCATAACAACTAAATTGTGGTCAGAGTCCGCATCCGCTCCTGGGAAACTGTGCGAATTTATCACACTGTTCCTAAACCTGTGCCTAACCATAATATAATCTAACTAATACCTTTCTGAGTCACCTGGCATTTGAATATATATATATATATATATGTATACATACATAAATATATGTTTGTATACTTCCCCACATGTCCTGTGTTCGCCTTTTATGTGTTTTCCTATCCCCTTTCCTTATACCTATTTCTATGTTTGAATGAATACTTGTGCGCCGTATGGCGGGATTTTCAAGTTTGAATATATATATGTATGTATGTGTATATATATATACATATATATATATATATATATATATATATATATATATATATATGGGTCGCGGTGGTCTAGTGGGTAGAGCGTAAACCGGAGGGTCCCGGGTTCGATTCCCGGGCAAGGCTCTCTGGGCACCTGTAGCTCCACCCAAGCTAGTTGATTTTTCGGGTACCAGATCTTCTTGGGAAACCATTACCGGCACAGGGAAAGGAACTGGCCCCCCTACCCTGATGTGTGAATATTCACACGCCGTCGGGCTTAGTACATGGGTGAGCTCTACCATCACCTACTAAACAGACCTTCGGGTTGATTACTGTGTTTATGGTTTATGGTTATATATATATATATATATATATATATATATATATATATATAAATAAATATAGGTGTGTGTTTGTGTATATATATATCCCATCTTCCATAGTTGTTTCATCCCTCCTCACACTGCTTACCACAAACAATCTTTCGATGGCTGCTTCTCTCTTTCGGTGATTTAAAACCTTCCCAAATCCGCAAGTAGCTTAGAGGTGAGAGCCCGCGAGGTGGCGTATATCTGGGTGCTCCAGCCAATTAGACCTCCCGGGCTGAGCCAAGCCTACTGAATGAATCCAATTGATGCCTACATATCCCCTCCCACCCTATTGTCCTTTTTCTAATGGCCCTATGCCTCTTCCCTCACCCTTCCCCGCTCACTCCCACTCCGCTCTTACCCAAGAACGTCTTTCTGATGACGACTGTCGTGCCATTGAAACGCCAAAACTACTTATGTGAATGTCCTGATTTTTTTAAGGAAAAGTCCTTTTTATCTTATGGAAAAAAAAAAAAATATATATATATATATATAACTTTTGGACGGTGCTCTCGTGAGTACTTCCGCATCATCGACATATATATATATATATATATATATATATATATATATATATATATATATATATATATATATATATATATAACTTAGACAGTAACACACAGCACGAGAACACATAAAAAGAACACTCACAATAATATCTTGATAATTTCGACGGACTCGAGCTCCGTCTTCTTCAGAAGAAAAGAAATGACTCAGTCAAATCTTATCTTCCGATGAAGACGGAGTTCGAGTCCGTCGAAATTATCAAGATATTATTGTGAGTGTTCTTTTTATGTATTCTCGTGCTGAGTGTCTGGGGAGGGAAGAAGGGGGGTGGAAGGTTTAGAGACTGCGGGGAAGGGAATTAAAGATGGCGGTAAAGGGTGGAAATTTTAAAGGATCGGAAATATAGGATGCATGCGGATTCGCGAGTTCTCACCTCTATGTTGGTTGCTGAATCGGGTAGGGGTTCTAGAACTGTTAGGGAAAAGCATTCGTCGAATGATAGGTTGCGTGAACTTGCGTGTAAAGGGATAGGAGGAGAAGAGAGTGAAGCAGAATTACAGGAGTAGCGGTGATTGTTCATTTGAATGTATAAGGGGGTAATGCATTCGCCTATGTAGAATGAAGTGCATTGTTTTCACGACAAAAGATGGATGATATTTTTGGAGAGGCAATTAGCGTGGGAACGGGGCGAAGGGACAATGAGGGGATGTGGGGAGAGGGGAGCAGATCTGATCAGCAGACATGTTTTACATCGGGGGCGATTGCAGGTTGGGGAAATATGAGGAAATTTGTCAGGGCGGGGTGGCAAAGGGTTGGTGGATCTTAGAAGGTTTCTAAGATTGGCTGGTCGTCTGTAAGAGACAGAGGGGCATTGGGGCAGTAAGGATGAGGTCGCGTCATTTTCATGTAAAATAGGATAAACTTCTTTGAGAAGGGTTTTCAGTATGTGGGATCCGGGGAAAAAGGTTGTGCAAAGGTTGAGTCTTGTGTCAGATGTGGGGTTGTTATTCTGTGGTACGTGTGGTCGGGTGGAGCGGTAGATTTTATCCTGTAGGAGCTTTTCTGGGTAACCGCGTTTGTGGAGTGCATGGTGTAGATTGTGGAAGTATTTGTTGAGGGTAGCTGAGGTGTTGCAAATCCGATGTCCTCGGATAGAGAGTAGTTGGGAATTGAGCGTTTTGGGTGAGAAGGATGACTACTAGTATAGTTTAAATATTGTTGATGATTAATGGCTTTGATGTGTACTGAAGTGGTGAATTTGTTATTGTGAAGTGAGATGTCTGTGTCAAGAAAGGTGATGATGGAGTCTGAAATGGAAGAAGTGAATTTAACAGTGAAAGAAGAACTTAAGGCCGATAAGAAATTGTCAAGAGACTCAAGAGCCGTGTGTCCAGAGAATAAAAATGTCGTCAATGTAGCGGACCCAGAAAAGAGGTTGGAATTTCTAGAATCCGTACCCGATTCAGCCACCAACATGGTATTAAAATACTGAATCACTAAGCGAAATATTATTTTTTAATTTGTGAAGTAAAATTAGCAATGGTAGTAGTAGAACGTATAAAAGAAAAATATAGCTTATAATAGGTATCACGGATTTTGGTAACCAATTAATAAGATTTTGCTGGAACGTAATTTTCCAAGCATAAGCTAAGAATGATTGGAAAAGCATACGCAAAGAGGATCCGGGTTCAGAAAATGTCTGCCGGCGCAAACGAAAACATTCCTGGAAGAGCATCATTAAAATATGCATCTGGAGCTTATTTCTCCGTAATAGTGGAGCATTGATAATAAAAATACTAGAAAATAGAAGATTGGAAATGTTAAGATTCATGAAAAGAATGAATATCAAATGATTATATCGTACAATTAACAAATATTTCGGTGAGGAAAAAGGCCTGAAGAAAACTGAATTTTAAAAGACAAAACAAAGTAAGGCACGTTTTGAGAAATAATGACCTTATGAAGTAAGTCGCTTAAAAATTCATCGGAAAGAACTAAAGAAGAATAACTTTGTGTGGCTCAAAATAGTACAGCCGTAAAGAAAATAAATATAAGCCATAAACCACAGTAATCAACCGGATGGTCGGTTTTTGACAGGTGATGGTAGAGTCAACCCAGTACTAAGATTGACGACGTGTGAAATTCGCACATCAGAGTAGGGGGTTCAGACCCTCACATGTGCCGGTTATGGTTTCCCAGGAAGGTATCGGAATAATGACACAGCTCGGGTGGAGCTTCATTTACCTCGGGCGGAGGTTCGATGCACGACCACTGCGGTGCCAGGGAAAATAACTAACAGGGACAGTAGCCCATTGCTCTACCCCTGGATTGCAAATAATTAATGAAATATTTAACATGAAATCAAAAATAATATATATATATATATATATATATATATATATATATATATATATATATATATATATAAACAGAAAAATATTACTAGATGGTTGAACTGAATGGAGATCTGCAAAAAACTAGTCATGAGATCAATGAAGACAGAAGAACGAATGAATGATTTTGCACCATTTTATCGAACTTGAACAATTTTAATTACCTTAAAAATATTTCGTTATAATAATCGTCAGCAAAGTCTGCATCTTGTGGAATTTAAGACTTCGCGCGGTTTTTATTGTCAATCATACAGACAACATCAAATATTTGTTACAGAAGAGATCTCATGAAGCCGACCAGAGCAATGTACGAGCTCGTACATCACCTGCAAAGAGTGACTACTCCAACCGTAGAATGTCATTGTTATGTTCAATAATGGCCCCCTCATGAATATTTATTGAAGGCGTCTCGTAATTTGGTCACTACAAATAATTAATGATGTATTCATTTCCTACTATCGGAAAACGAAATATATGTTTCCAAAGGAATCTCCTTAATTTCTATGCTATTAAAATGAGTACATTCAAGCTACATGCATAATGAAATCGGTACAGTATTACACATCATTTCAACAATGGCCAAATCATGCCACTTGGTTGTGGACATTGTTCATAAAGACTCCTTTGCGCTCACGAACGAAATCATATTCCTTTAGATCAAGTTCTAGGATCATTGACCATTTTGGTCATCTCAAATCTGCATTTACCACTTAACAGAACTTTTGTGCATAAAAATAATTTTCTGCTTAGAGTTAATGACTTCAGCCAAAAAGGTACGAATGATTTGTAACTTGGAGACCAGCCAAGGAACGGAAGTGAAAGGGGAAAGATGCAGCGTAAAAAGACTTGAGCATTTGAAACGAGGGTCTACATTTTTGGCAAGTTGGAACTAATGTAGGGCTTGGGATTTATAGGAGCTCTTTCCCGGGGTCCCCAGAGATGCGTCACCGACCGCACAAATGAACGAACCTTCGCCGCCCCTTCAAAAACAATTTCATATCGAACAATGAAGTGCCATCCCCGATTGAGACGCCTGGAATTCAAACCCAAATGAAACACGGGGAAAAAATAGCGAAATTTCTCGCGACGTCCATACCCGAGAGCCGATGTGCGTCACAAGCATGTGCCGTGGAACCCTTTGAAAAGATAACGGGAAGGAGCCATTTCCCACTCTGGAAGGTTCCCTTTGCTTGTCCTCATCCTCCTCCTACCAGCACGTCCACGAGAAACTAACTCAGATCAACCTTTGGACCAAAAATTTGTTATTAGGGACGAGCGTAATAGGAAGAGACGGCGCGGCGGAGAGAGCGGGAGAGGCTGTATTCAATGTAGGCTGACATCCATGAAGGTGATGTGCAAAGAGGGCGATGGACGGAGAGGAAGATGGGTGGACGGCGAGTGGATTATCAATGCATTTTGAAGGTGAGGGTCTGCGACTGTAAGGGGTTTCCTCTGGAGAGAGATGTCAATGAATGACCCCATACGAGGGCTCTCTCTCATCTGTTTGGAGAAACAGAAATATGTGAACCTGCTCCAGTAGAGATAAATACCATTTCAGTCTCCTTGACGTAACCCCGTGTCGTACCATACGAAGAACATTATCCGCATTGTGGTTAATAAATACAATAATATTTATGCAAAATAATTTGAATGAGTTCACAAAACCTAACATGAATATTTTTCCCAAATCTCTAAGCTCTTGCTAAAGTTTATTCTGAATGTACGCCATATTATTAGTTTAACTACCAATCATGGGATGAGTGAAACGTCATTTTTATACATGAAGCAATAATACCTCCTTTCAAACATATTTTCATGGACAAAAAAATCGAAATATTGTTACAAATTGATTAAATCCTTGATTTAAAAATAGTATATATTTAATATTTGGATTAGGAGTATTCACCTTTGGAAAACTTCGCGCTCCAGCCTTCAGGAATAGTCGTAGGTAATACGTGTCAATATAACAATTAGAATGTCATTTAGGATTCGAGGAGCTCTCCACAATGGCATACTGTTGCGCAAAAAGACGTCAGGAGAGGCGGAAACGACGTTGAAGTGGAGACAACGACATCCGCAGCGAGGTAACCGACGGCAGGGAAACGGTCCCAAGGAAGGGAGGAGGGATGATAACCTGAGAAATCCACTGAGACATAGAAGAAAGAGGTGGACGTCTATAAGGGAGCAAAGGCAAAAGCCCCAGAGGGTGGTCGTCTCGGGATCTCGGGGGTGATATGTCGTAGGCGGATGATAAGCGCGATAAGGCAGGTGGGCGGGGAGGAAGGCGCCATGGGTTCCGGGGCGAACTGCGGAAAGGGGAGTGATGCAGTGATGAAAGAATGCGAGATAATTAACGTCTCGGATTACTAAAAGAAAGGCGTGGAGGATCGTTAGGATTAAAATACGACCCAAGGCGCCGGTGAGGGAAGGGAGAGGCTGAGGCAGAGAAGGGCAACTGGGCGGGTGGGCGTTGGGGGTTTTTGGGTCGGAGAGGATTTGGTGACGAGGGAGGAATCGAGGGAGAGGATTTTCGTGTGTTTGTGCGCCCCGTGTGTTTTTTGTGTCAGTATGAAAGTGGGAAGGGTATCCGACGGATGCACGGTGACTTTTATTTGGGAGAAATTAAAACTTCATGACTGCATTTTTCTCTTCTCGGGAAGTCGCAAATAGGGATACGCTAACAATGGTTTGGCAGTAATTGAAAGATGGAGGGTGCATAGGAAGTGGACGGGAAATCCGCCATGAAACAATTTCCATTGAGAAAAGCTGCGGCGAAGCAATAAAAGCATAGGAAAAACCCATTGAATAAGAAAGAAATTAAGGAAATCACCTCACTTACTGGTCGCAAATTAAAATTGCGCTAAATAATGGTAAGTTAAGATTTCATTTAGTTATGCTTGGTTACTTAAAAAGGCATGGTTAACTGACGGGCTGGAACAATATTAAAGGAACGGAAATGAGTCGAGTCTAACAGCTGAAAGAAGAGGAAAGAGGCGAGGGAAAACTTTATTAAATTTTGAGAATTCATTCCGTAATTCGTGAGGTCGAAGACTTAAAAATAAGGCGATGTCTCTAGCTCACGAGAGATACAATTTCACATTTCAAAAATAAGCACGTATTTAATTATGATATCAATTACATACAAGCCGTGAAATGATTTATAATCGATGGCCAAGGGCCTAAACCATTTCTAGCGGATGAATATTTGTGAAAACCGGACCCTTTGGGAACTTTGCATTCAAGTGAAGGTCTGGTGGCGACGATCCCTTTACTCCTCGAAGGATTCCCTCAAACAATTTGCAAAATCGTGCTTATTACTCACTCCACTTACAGTTAAAGCCACGGATGGATCGCACAAAGGAGGAAATACCCTATCAGATCGCCGAATACATCACAACGTCTGCATTTAAAGGTTAGTCCAATGTCTGCTCAAGTTACATTATTATTTCATTATCCCTTCGCAGGTATTTGGCCATCTGCATTACACTCTATTCATGACTTCAGAAAACGTGAGGCCTTAATCTTTAAAAAAAAGTTTTCTAAGAGCACCCAACGGCATGAAACAGAGGAACTTATCCTCTTGCGGCATTATCTCAGCTCCTATTACACTTACTATGCTCGATTTTTTCCGAAGTAGGGTCAATTTACTTCGACAGTCGTGTCCGATAAATTATTAACGGAGTTTCATCACATAAAAAGTATCTTAAAGCATAGATAAATTAATTTTTCGAGGAAACACTGACTACACTTTTAAATGAAACCACCGAAAATGTCTCCGAGTGGAGAAATAAACGCGTCGGATAAAACCACTGCATAGTTTCCAAACTAGGCAGAGTTTATGCCGTTTACTTCAAGTTTAATCTTTGAACGAAGACATTATTAGTATGGCTAGGCTTTAACTGAATATGCTACTTGCGGGTCGAAAGAAGCATTCATTTTCAGTGAGGAACCTCCACCAAGTGAATGATACAGAGAACCTTCCGCCCGAAACATTTACTAAAGCGTTACCAAATTCTTTACTGTAATAATTATTTCAAGGATGCAAACAGGTAATGAAAAAACTTAAATTATTGATTAATATTCATAAATATTTCTGCTTTCAAAATTTTTGTAAACATTTTTTAATTGTTTTCCACTATAACAATTAAACTGCGAGGTAGCACTACAAGAATTCGATTAAATATTGCAGAATTATTATGTTGGCATTGATTTTGCACCAAAAATTTAAGTTGTTGGTAAGTGCAATAAGATAAAATATCGGTCGTCTCTAATTTTTACCTTTTAGTGCATAATTAATTTTCCTTAGTTGTTCAAATTAATTCATTAATGTTTTCGACGGAAGTTATTTAAAGTTGATCTAAAAACACCTCTGTCATTTGATGTAAATACAAATCAGGATAAAAGAGAACCTACGAATGAGAGCCTGGTGGACAAAACCAAGAAGAGTCCGTTGTTTTAAGTGTAAGTTTCAGTACTAATTCAGCTAAATGGAAAATAAAAGTAGATTTTTTTCACTAATTTTCCCAAAGTGTTCCATCTAAAAATTTCTAATGAAAAAGCAAATCAAAGTTTTTAATTTTGGCAAAAATGCCCATAAGACATTCAAGAAATAAATCTTAAGCAGAAAAATGAGTAATATTTAGGTGAAAAATGAGTAATATAAATTATAGGTTTCTGGATTACATTCTCAGAACACACTCAAAATGTACACTGAAATGTCCGCATGTTAATTGTAAACGAGTTTTAAGCGAGCGAGAACTCAATCATATGACAATGGCAATACTGTGAGTGAGATATATTCTGTAGTCCAACCCACGGTTAAAAGGGTAAATAAAATAGCAGCATGGTTTTCAGGTTCTTCGCATAGCTTACATTTAGTACGGATCACATCTGTAGAAACCGTTTGTCTGCCATTAAAGTTTTCAGCATTTTAATTTCATTCGCCTCATCCTTTGTGGCCTTACCACGAAGATGGAGTACACCATGTATAATGGAAAATACAATCTCGGTCCAAAATCTATCTCATTAAAGATGGCAATCCCGTGATTACCTTTTTTTGTCACTAAATTGAAATTACATCCTAAACTGCAGCATTAGTTAAAATAGCAGAATGCATAGACTAATGTCCCAAGATCAATGAAGAAAAACCTTTTATAAAAACGGTAAATAGCATAGAAATAGAGCTCTTAATAGTCATTAAGGAACATAGTCCAAAACATTGACAATGTAAGCACTTCAAGGACCTGGAATTGGGTTGTGCATTTTTTCCAAAATGATATGCTGGTCTTAAGTAATATTTAGTTTAGATTCAAGTCAAAGCTAACTTTAATGACTGAAAAACTGACTAATGACCTAGACATAAAATCAGATTGCAAAAAATTCAAAGACCGAAACCGAAAAAGTAAATGGCCGCTTGTAGAAAAACGAGATAAATTAGTTGATAATTTGACTGTAGTCCCAATTAAGACTTTTTATCGTATTCTAAAAGGAACACTGATAGGATTGTAACGAATTGGACTTAGTACGTCACATGATATCTTCGGTTTCCTATCATACAGATAATAAGAGTCAATTTGAAAGCCAGGGATTCGATAAATATTTAACTGCCAGACTTGCAAAAATATTTCTTTCATGAATTTCTTTGTTTTTCTTCGACATGCAAAGAAAAGTAATGAGATTGAGCCAACTTATAAAACACCCAATTTAGAACATGTTTGCTTAACATATACATTATAATGAGAATTTATTCGTTTACACGTATTAATAGTGTAAACGCAGGAGCGAGTTTGTTTTTTTCAAAATTTACGCATACTAAGAAATGCAGTTGCTCCACCATAAGCCAAGACCGCCTATCTTCTTTGGCTCTTCTCTCTACGTAGAGTGACAATACTCGTAATAATAACTCTGAGGCCATTGTAATAGTACTCGCTGAAAAGAGAAGTCATAGGAAGAATACATTCAAGTAAAATAGTAGCAATTTACTTTAATATTATATATATATATGCATGTATATGTATATATATATATATATATATATATATATATATATACCCCTCCCATGGACTACAACCTTGTCGTGGTGGAAGGGCTTGTGTGTTCCGATGACCCCTAGAGCTGTGCTGGCGGGAGTAATAATAATTACTCCTGGAAGGGTCAACCATGCCAGATAGGCCGAAGGTTAGGAGCCAGACGAAAGGTAGTCCACGCAGCGTCTGTTCCTCAGTGAGGCGGCTGCAATGGCGTCTGACCCCAGTGGGGCGGCCATTAAGTGATGGTGTCACGTTAAAAGCACTATTAAGGAAGGCAACGGGAAACCACCTCAATTATCATTCCCAAGAAAATAATGATGGACGCAGAATAAAACCAGGACGTTTTTGCCTGTTTTGTAGATTTCGAAAAAGCGTTTGATAGAGTGAATTGGGAAAAATTAATGCGAGTATTGCAGAAAATAGGAATGGATTGGAGGGACAGGAGACCGATCCGCAACCTGTACATGTCTCAGACTGCTCAGGTGCGAGTGGGGAACGGAGAGTCCGGATGGGCAGTGTTAGGAAGAGGTGAAAGGCAGGGTTGCCCATTGTCACCGGTACTGTTCAACGTATATGTATAGGAAATGATTAAAGAGGCATGGGAAGAACTGGAGGTAGGAATGAAAATCGGAGGGGAATTCGTAAAATCGGTTAGGTTTGCTGATGACCAAGCATTAGTTGCTCAGTCAGCCAAGGGGTTGCAAGCATTGTTGAGTGAATTGGAGGTTCAGTGCGATAAATATGGGATGAGAATCAATATTAATAAAACAAAGGTTATGCGATTTTCCAGAAAGAAAAATGCTAAGCTAAATATGAAAATAGGCGGGAAAAAAATAGAGCAGTTAGAACAGTTTACATATCTCGGAAGTGTTTTGGACCAATACAATCAAAGTGGTAGGGACGTAAGGAGAAGAATTGCGCTAGGCAAAGGGCTTTCTCAAGGAGGAGGGAGTTGATGACGGGGACGTTGAGTAGGGATGTTAAGACAAGACTCGTAAAACTCTGATATGGAGCGTAGCTATGTACTGCGCGGAAACGTGGTCGCTGAAACAGGAGGATAGACGTAGATTGGAGGCTTTTGAAATGTGGGTGTGGAGAAGAAAGGAGAAGGTGAAATGGACCGAAAGGAAAACAAATGAGGAAGTACTAGAAATGGTAGGGGAGGAGAGGGATTTGTTGAGAGAAATCCTATGGAGGCAGGAAAAATGGATGAAAGGCGTATTGAGCGGTAGTGGAATGTTGAACAGGGTAATAGAGGGGAGAATGTTGGGCAAGCGAGGTAAGGGTAGGAACAGGATAGGGATGTTGGACGGGATGAAGGGAGGAAAGAAGTACACCGAGATGAAGAGGGACCTGATATAGATTAGTTTGCTAGGTGGGGAGTCACAAAATGTTTATTTGATAGTTGTGTCCATTCAAAAACCTACCTTAACCGGTAGATTACCTAATAATAATATATATATATATATATAAAAAAACCATAAACACAGTAATCAACCCGAAGGTCGGTTTAGTAGGTGATGGTAGAGCTCACCCATGTACCAAGCCCGACGGCGTGTGAATATTCACACATCAGGGTAGGGGGGCCAGTTCCTTTCCCTGTGCCGGTTATGGTTTCCCAGGAAGATCTGGTACTCGAAAAATCAACTAGCTTGGGTGGAGCTGCAGGTGCCCAAAGTGCCTTGCCCGGGAATCGAACCCGGGACCCTCTGGTCAGTAGTCCAACGCTCTACCCGCTAGACCACCGCGACCCGCATATATATATATATATATATATATATATATATTCATTTATTTATTTATATGCTACCTGGTCCTGAAATATCATTTTGAATTTCAGTCATACTGAATTTTTGCTTCACACACTTTTCTATTGCTAATTTCTTATTTTCAGTTTGCTGAACTCCAGCCTAGGTTCAAAATACTTCGTTAGTCGTAGGCACTGTCCTACAGGGCCTTGTGAGAAATTCGGCCCTAATTTCAATGTACATTAAAGGCTTCCACACACCAGGGCGGACGTGAATGTGGGCCAGAACGAGAAGTAACATATTAAGTTCATTGCTGTACCAGCGAGCTGGCAGCTCTCGCGGGCAATGAGCTCTGCGCAATTAGTCGTGCGGGCATGAGAATTAATCGCGCAAGACGGGTGGTTCGCGCCGCTCATGAGCGGGCGGCAGATATTTTGCTGCAGACGTAGAACGCGCATTCGCTTGAGTGGCAGGTTTTAGGGCGAAACGGAATCTAAAGAAACGGCGAGAGAAGCTGGTTCAAAATTTTAGAGGATAGGAAGCTCTATAAATAGCAAGCCTGAAAATACCAACAAAAAATCTAAAAAGGTTTTGGTTTGGTTCGCGTGATTGCAGTGACAATCGTTAATATAACTCATGTTAATGTTTCGAAGGACCCTGCCACCTTCCTCAACACTATATGTTAAACACATAATTTATATATATATATATATATATATATATATATATATATATATATATATATATCTATATATATTAATACAAAATCTTCGGAACTTTCAGAACAACTTTCGGAATTGTGTACGAGTTTAATTTAACTTGGTCAGCTGCATATTTTTAGCACATTCATATGCATACGTGTAGCTATACACGCGGGAATGGAGTTTTTGTCTAAAATCGGATGATTTAGTTCCTCAGGAACATTATGGCAACATTGCAAAATCCTGAGATCATGATATGTTTAAATAATCAGAAAAGGATCTTCAATTTTTTTAGTAGAATTATCTGTTTTCATGTGTGATACTTGATGAGTTAAACAATAAAGATATCACCAATGTCAATCTTTGGTGTGTCTCGTCTTCCATTCACCATAGATCATACTCATAGAATATATTTGTAGACCTTTTCACGCGTTCCTCTTTGTATTGAGCATTGTACAAAAGTTATTTATAATTGTTATTGGATTTTGAGCATTAATGACTCAGATTTAGAATTTTGAGTTAATCCAATCAAGTTTTGGTATAGTTCAAATTAATCCACTAGGCACTTTTTAATTATGACTTTCTAGTAAACCAAATGGAAAGTCAATCCTCGAATGGAAGTGAAAAGTTTTCCTCTGTATCTAAGCTTCGAAGGACTATACTGCTAATGAATGTAACAATATCTTTAGACGTGGAATATCAATTACAATGCCATAAATGTTTTCGGTAGTTTAATTATTGATGCCTGGGATCATTGGCTTAAGAAACACTAGTGCAATAAGGGAATATGGTATTTCGAACATTCTAATCTTACTTTTCACTGCGCGGTTCAAATAGTTAACAGAAATCCCGATTACACTTCCCTGATGTAACCCCGAGGTGACTCGTACGCTTTCGAAACTAGCGCCGTCAAGGACTACCTTATATTCCCGCTCTGAAAGAAAGTCTTGAACCCAATTTGTTGCACCCTTATTTATGCCTGCGAAATTTAATTTATGAATAAGTGTACCATGGGGAACCTTATCAAATGCCTTTTGAAAATCTAAAACGATGGCATCCAATTGCCTACCACTGTCACCCGATAAAATTATGTCATGTTTGAATAATTCTAATTTGGTCTCACAATATCGATAGCCGCAAACAAAATTATAATGAAAGTAAACGGTAGATTGGCAAGTAAAACATGGATTATAAACGATACATAATAAAAAAGAATGAACATATGAAGAAAATGAAAGGAGTTAAACAGAATGCGGATGTTAATAACATCAAACCAGCAAGTTTAGGCGTAGAAAGCTAATATGAGGAACAAGAGGGTAGCTTAGGCCGCGGGCATTTATGATTGCTACATAGCAAAGGAATTAAGGAAGTTGAAATGAAATCAGTCCGTAAAGATAGGTAGCATACCCATGAAGCTACTTAATAATCTAGGAAACTTGGATGGAAGATTTATTTCGAGTAAAATTGTTGCATTGATGTGGGAGGCATTGCTACGGGAAGGCATTAGAAGTGCTCGTTTCCATCCCAAACAAATTAGGTAGCAGTGTGTGAGAACTATAGAAAAGATTTCATGGGCAGTTGATGAGTTATTCATGGAAGTCAATGGATATGGCGGTTAATGATTACTTGGAAGATGATTAGTTTGCTTATTGGAGTGGAGATGTACTCATGATTCGGTAGTGGTATTGAGATGGCTAAATGAAAGGAAAATAAAATGTAATCAGGATTTATATTTTAGCTTCATTGATTCCGAGATTCCACTCGAAAGAATTTATTCGGGGGAATAATTTCATCTATTATACATGAGATGTGTAGTTTGGAGTAACAGGCAAATTATCAGGAACATGTTCCTATCTCAGGCTGCTCAGGTGGCTCCTTGCGTAGATTTGCACACACACTTAAAATTCTTCAAAGCACTGTCCATTTGCCTGTACACATTTTTTCCAGCGACTTTTCCATGACCGGTACGCGCCCCGGAATGCATCTTCGAGGACCTCTCGCAAGGTCTTCGTCACGGCTGATCGGATCTCTTTGGACGAAAAAAGGGTTACTTTTAGGGCTGCCTTAATTCGAGGGAACAAAAAGATGTCTGTGGGGGCGAAGTCAGGACTATATTGGGGTTGGGCAGTGTTGGTACCTGGTGTTTGACCAGGAACTCGCGGACTTGTAGCGCGTTGTAGCAAGGTGAGTTGTCGTGATGGAGTTACCGGGTACCGGAGATGTCTTCTTTCGTCCTGATGACCGTTTTAAAAAGTAGCAACACAAAACACATCAGTAAACGACACGTTCAGTTCCTTTGCAACCATCTTGATACTCAATCGACAGTTAGAGTCCATCAATTGTCGAACACGAGCCACATTATTATCGGTTTTGCTGTCGGCCGCCCAGAGCGTTGTTCGTTGTGAACCTCTTCCCGGCCCTCCTTGAAGGCCTTTAACCACCTTAAAACTTTTGAGTAGTACAGAGGAGAGTTCTGTAAGCCTCAGGAATCACTATGTTAGTCTCCTCAATAGATTTTTTTAGTTAAGCACAAAAGTTAGCAATTGCGTAGTCTAGTTGCTCGATCCTCCCACTGAGGCACCGCCTTTTCGAAGGCACCTTCAGTGCCGGGCGGGGAGGATTGCGTAAGGATGCCAAGATCTATGCCGGCGGTAGCGTAGCTACTGGTAGGGCCTCCCTTGCCGGACAGGTCTTGACTGAACTGCCAGACTAAGTGTGCCTCACATGATAGGGTAGAGAGGGCTCTTTATGTGTAGAGAAACAAGCCTTTCTAAGGGAGTAAATCCTGAATATAAATCCTGGCCCTCCAAGTTGGGGGTTAGGCGTAGGGCTAGCAACCCTACCCTTTAAAAAATTCGCTTGGTACGAAACCTCTAAATGTGCCTCGGATAGATAAGGATGAATTTTAGGATATCGACCTGGCAAACAGACAAGGACAACGAGTACATAGAAATTAGCATCATGGAATGTTAGAACAAGGTTGAAACCGGGTAGAATGATTGAAGTTGCCAATAAAATGATGAAATATGGTTTAGATATTATAGCCCTACAGGAAGTGAGATGGGTAGAAAATGGTAGGATTGATAAAAAGAATTTTACAGTACTATACAGTGGACCCAGCCATAGAACTGGATTATATGGAACTGCGTTCATGATAAATACAAGGATAAGAAACAGTTTGATGAAGTTTGAGCCATTAGGGGACAGACTATGTAAAATCACCTTGAAAGGAAAATTCCGTAACATCAGCCTTATATCAGCCCTTTCCCCTACTGAAGATGGTGTCAAGGGATTTACCCATCTAGGAGTCAGACTTAATGAAAATAAGATATCCACGGAGATCAACCAAAGGGTAATGAAAGGTAACAGGGCATACTTTGCAAATGTAACAATCCTCAAATCAATGTTACTATCAAGGAACACAAAAATGAAGATCTATAAACACTTATTAGGCCCGTGGTAACTTATCGAGCTGAAACATGCACATTAACAAGTCAGAATGAGGAAACACTAAGAGAATCTATAAGGAGAATCTATTGCCCAATTAGAGAAGGAGAAAGATGGAGAATTAGAAAGAACATGGAGATAAATGAATTACTAGAAGGGAAGGACATAGTTAGATTTGCCAAGTCGTTGCGGCTGGCGTGGTTGGGGCATGTAGAAAGGATGGAAAATGACAGAATACTCAAACTAATACTTAATAGCAAGATGGAAGGAGTCAGAAGAAGAGGTAGACCAAGGAAGAGATGGCTACAGGATGTGGAGGGTGACTTGAAGGCAATGGGAGTTACAAGATGGAAGGGAAAAGCAAGAACAAAAACTGAATGGAGGCATATCATAGAGGAAGCCAAGGCCCACACCGGGCTGTAGAGCTGCAGATGATGATGATGATTCCGTTGCTCGATGGTTGATTCCATTTTTTTCATGACACGGTTGGCGCGCAGAGGATTACAGTAACTGACGTCCTGCCGCTTCAACAGCTTAGAGAGCACTAAGACTGATTTCGCGTCAAAACTTAGCACCCTCCTCACCTACTCCAAATGGCTCGATCCCACGCCGACCGAAAGGAGGGAAATTCAATTTCATTACTTTTTTAACGCTCCCTGTATTTGAAAAGGTGACTTCCTGTGACTTATTGCTTTCAAAAAAATGATTTTCTGAATCAGGATTCGTTGTTGATTAAAATCTTCAGATTAACTAGTAGGAGCCAAATTTTAGGATTAGCGGTGAGCGGACGTTTTGTTTCCGCACTAGTTGACGTCAAGGTCTTGTTTCAACGAAAGTGTTAAATAGAAGAGTAAAATTTCCGACTATTACTTCTACATAATACCTCGAAATCTACCGCAGGGGCGTGTGGCGGGGGGTGTTGGGGCACCACCCGTAATTAGGAAAAAACCGCATGCAATAGCCACAAAGTTATACAATCCACAAACAAAACATGGTATGCATTCTTGCAAAAAACCTTACAATATGCAAATACTCACACAACCAACTAACATTCACATGCACCTAAAGATATACCTCATGTCTTTGCAATGTTTAATTTAGACAGCTTGTAAATTAAATATTTTTTATGGTTCTAAAATGACTTCGGTTTCTTATTATTAGGATTCCTGATTGTTCGGTGAAATATTGAGTATTTGCATCTATCTGCACTGTATCTATCTCCCTTATTTTATACTTAAGATCTGATCTACCTAAGTAGTGTGGGGCCACAATAATTTCTTTAACGTCATCTTTAGACTCGTTTGTTCTGAATCTTTCTAAAACCCTATCTCAAGTGGCTCCCAGCCTAAATTCCCTAAGAGACCTGTCACACTTGTGTTCTTATTAGAACAATTTTGAACGAATCCGTCGGAATTTCTCTGAACTGTATCCAATTCTTTTTGCCAAATTTTCTTCCAAGGATCCCAAATACTTGTGGCATATTCCAAATTCCTAACTAGAGCAAAAAAAACTTTCTTTGACTTTCCCATTATGTTTCCCAACCATCTGTTTAATGAAGCGGAATTTCTTTAAAGCAGATCCACATATCGTCTTTATATGTGCTCCCCATGAAAGGCGTGGTGGTAGAACTATTCCCAAACATGTAACTTGACTGGCCGTGGTTAGCACTGAAAAAACTAGTTCGTAGTTTATGCTCTGTTCGGCACATTTTTTGTTCCAAAATTTCAAAACTGCGCATTTGTCATATTAAGCATTAACCCCCATTCCTTGCACCAATCCGAGATGGATGCTAAGTCTCTAGAGAGTAGCTCGTATGTAAAAATTAAACTCGCCGTTTCATTGAACGATTACAAAACATATCATTACAACTGAGCTGTAGAGCACTTTGTGACAAAGGAACGTTGGGGGAATAACTGTCAGCCGCCTTGTACGGATGTGCAAAAATTGCCGGGCTACCAACCGAAAGGTTGAACCTAGTGCCTTTACCCCGTAGAATGTCGAACGTGGACACTGCAGTTTTATAGAGGATTAAAGAGTGATATGACATCCACGGAGGGCAACTTGTTTAAGACTTCAATTTACGTGCACCCGCATCCACAAATATACCCTGAAATTCACTAAAAAAGTGTGTGGCGGGGTGGAAGCACCAGGTTGGGATGGGTAAGGGATAAGACATAATATGAGGGAGGAAGAGAAAAGGGGAAAAATATTCACTAAAAACACCCAAAAAACGTGCTCATATTAAAAGCAGTTTGAGGAAATCAGATTAAATTACAAGTTGTTTGGTAAATTGGAATGGGGAATGAATGTGTTTGAAGCAAATGCCATGCGTTTCAAAGAGTGCTACGCAAAAATGGATTCCTTACAGTCTGGAAACTGTCAGCGGGAAAAACATTTTGAGGGATGAATTCGTTCAAATGATTTATTTAACCGTGCTAAACTTTGTGATGCCCCCTCCTTTCAAAATAAAGATTTACCTAAATAATGTACAAATACTTATGTATAATTGGGTGTGACAAAAACGTGCTGAAAATATTATAACTGCTGCTGTTTAAAGCAAAGGTCAAGCAATGCCTCGAGTAGGGCCCCGGGAGTCTTATCCAAGCGATACTCCTGAAGGCGATCTTTGGGTCAAACAACGAGTGAAGCGTAACTTTGAAACTGATCACATAGGTATTCTTGGCTCTGACTCAACTGTCTTTGCCAGCAAACCACTGTACTCAGACGTTGTTTCCTCGCCACTAATCAGCTATCCAAAAAAGATAAAAAATTAGACTTCTTGTGAGTAAGAGATGTGAGAGTATTGATGCTTTAAGGAGGGAGAGATTTCTGGTTCTTACTTTTCTTGATGACTTAAAAACTAGTGAATCTTTTTCCCGAGGCATTAATCCGTGCAAATAATGATTAAAGAAAAAAATGTTTCGGATTTCGGTAACAATGACTCTTAAAATATTCGTTTCTGATAAGTAATTTTGATCACTTTCTGCTCAATTGAAACACATTCTCCGTTAAACTAATTGTTAACATATTAAAGTCGGTGTGATCTTCAATTCAATTTCTGCACGGGTGCTTCGTACATCCACAATTGATGCAAGTAGTTTTTTTGATTGTTTCTTTCGTTGCATTATTACGTTGCTCTTCTATCTGTGCTGATATGAGTTGTAAGTATTCATGTGTATGAGAAGTGATTAGGTGCAAGTCATGAAATTAAAAATAATCTACGACACAGGCTCTCCTGAATTGGCACCTACTTCTCCAAATACATTAATCAAAGAACTAGTAGCTATTTTAGTGGACACTAATATTTTTGAGCAACGGTAGACCTACATCCGTTCTTCTCTTTCTTTAATGATGAGTACAGTGGCCCAGTATCGATGTTGAACGAAGGGGCACTTAAAATTTACACCACATAGCGCTCGGCGTCGGGGAAACGTCCCATACGCGAATCTTGGTTGCCAGCCGTCAATGAGAAGGGGGCGCAAGACGTGGGACGACACCTCAAGGGCCTTCAAGAGGAGAGACCAAATTCGAAAGCCCAAGCCACAATATTGGCTGATGTATGTCTGTCTGTTTGGCGTCGCAGGAAGTTCCCGCATCTCTCAGACGGGACGGGTTGAGGGGCGTCGTGGGAGGGCGCGGGGGAGGAAGGCGACCGAGACCCGAGTGGGTTGAACTAAGATATGGCGAGAGATTAATTAAGGGGGGGGCGGGGATTGAGATGGAGGCTCGAGGGGTGGGTGGGGTGAGGTGGGGGTTGGGTTGAGCGTTGGGAGGCACTTCGAGGAGGAGGTCTTTCGAGCGTTCCGAGGGTGGCCATCGTGAATGGAGCCGTGAAATTCGTTTGCCTCCGCATTCCCGCCCCACATTTACTCGCGAGGAGGCCCGAACCATTGTCCCGCCTCTACCCGCCCCTGGGGGCGAATGCTGAGAGCGTGCGGCCCTCACTCTCTTTCTGTTCCCGCTCACTTCCTCCTTCCGGGAGGTGCGGCTGGCACTAAGACTCCGCGAGAGAGCTTTTTAATGACCGAGGGACGAAAATATCATAAATCCCATTGCTAATCTGTTGGAACACTTTTCTTGAGTCTTCTCCGTGAAACTTTTATGGAGATTTTTTCACCCCTATTTCTCGCGGATCCAAGAATATCAAGGTTGACTTAAATTCAGGGTTGGAATTAATTCAACCGGGGCATTTTTAAAGGCCCGATTGCACCCCTTCCGTCCCTCTTCTTGCAATTAAAGGTTAGGGCATTGTCACGGAATTCAGCTGCACACTGGAGCTTAAATTTCTCGGGAATGGCTTTTTTTATTGCGGTCGGATGAAAGTGGAATGCGATTGTTAAGATTGAACTTGAATGCTTTATTTAAAAAAAACAGAGAATAAGAACTCATTTACACGTTCGCGGAAACAGTTTAAGTAACCTCGTGAGGAAATATAACTTCACATTTTTTTTGCTAGTGGTGTTATTTGGGAAAGCTTTCATATAGTTAAGAATTAACTGCAGGTAAGGAAATAAAATGATAATTTCCCATTGTCGACCACAGGACACATTTCATAAATTTCTCTTTTGGAAGTGGTCAATTGCGGCATCATTTCTCATTCATGTCTGCCGCCTACAAATCCAAGCCATAATGTTTTGAGCATCTATGGCGCCTAGCTGCTTGTAACTCGGACGAAATAAATTACTAAACTGGTATTTTTATCGATTTATAGACCCCTTGCTTCTTTCAAATTTACCTAAAAATAAATCCAAGGTTAAAGGATTATAAAAAAATGTATCCAAGAGATTCTGCTAAATTTCTTTTGATGGGAAAACGCCATGTTGATAAAATACAGAGCTATAAAATGTGTCACACAAGAGTTTCTGTGGAAGAATATAATTAATCTAAAAACTTTATTCACGTGCAAATATAGAATTTTTAACTTTTATTGTTGAATAGACGAATTGGATATTTTCTGTTGACATGTGCATGACCGACGCCAATGAGTCAATTGGTCGTGAAAGTCCGCCAAATGTTTATATGTTTGCATCGCGTACATAGCTCGAGGCGACAATTTAATGCTGAATGATGCGGAGTGGAAAATGAATCTCCCGCTTAATTACCAGGGATGGGAACCGGGAAATGGCACGAAGAAAAAGAGTAGGACGGCTGCAAAATGTAATTTCTAGGCGCCGACACGTATTCCTTTGGGTCACAAACTTGTTCCTTCACCTGAGAGGCCCAGCGGATGTGACGCATAGCAGCCGTAAAACCAGAGAGCACAGAGGAGAGGAAGTTGGAAGGAGGCGTTGGGAACAAATTTATCGATGCCATTTACATTAATTGAAGATGTGTGTGCGTGTGTTTGTGTGGTGAATGGCGGGTGCAGAAAGTGAGGTTGTGAATGAGGTTGAGATCTTGAGAATGGCTATAGCTGCGAAGACGTCCGAGGGTGGAGAAAGACGGGGGGTGACGGAAGAACAGCTATGTCCCGAGGGTGTGGCAAGGCTGATTTGCACGAAATGGTCCCTCTCCCACCCCGAGCGTCGGATAACGAAATCCAAGTTAGCACACTTGAACCATTTCTACCTACGAGGGAATCGCACGCAGTTGCCGTGAGTTATAGGTAGTTTCGTGGGTGCGAAGACAGGGAAGTACCCATGGGGATCAGTTCCTTAGGTAGTTTTTGCTCCCTCGGGCAAAATTTGGCAACTGACGCTCGAAAACCATTGGCAGTTCCGTACGCTTGCTAAAGTGAAGTGATTTTCATTAAAACTGCTTGAAAGTAAAAGGCATGTGTGTGCATACAAAATAAGGGAGGTATCGTAGAGTATCAACTGTTCAACGAGGTAACCACTGTCTATCAACCTACCGAATTTGAACTCTTCAGCATGGATAAGAAGTTGGAATAAGATTATGTAACCCCACGGATGACTTTGTTCATGGTTACGCTTAGTGAAAATTCACGAAATAATAATCTATTAAAGAGAGTTTTGCGATGGATTACGTTGCACCCGCGATCCGGATTCGGCCCTCAAAGTTCTCCTTTAATTGGCCCTCAGTTACTAATTGAGAATAGTTCTGTGCTCTGTTTGTCGGTTTCTTTTTTTATAGGGCTCAGGCTAAATCCGTCACCTTAGACGAACACAAATCTTTTTTTGCGAGTAATCACCAACACTAACTACAACTAGATTTTATTTTGCAGTACGGTTTACGCTTGCGAACCTTGCGACCAACATTGAACGATTTATGGTAGAGTCATAGACTAATATTGCCACTCGGCAGCATGAAGTGAAGTGAACAATCACAGCATTTTCATAATCAATTGCGTTTATTTCTTTTACTGGACAGCGTCTGAAGACCGCGCCCATAGTTTCTCCCCTACTTCTAAACTTCTTATTTCTGGAACTTCGTAGAAATCTCCTTGTGTTGTCTTTACTATATCAAATACTTAAACATAAAACACCACAGTATTTTGCCAATTACTTCAATGGCCTTGATAGAATATGTACATTAAATGCCAGAGGTTAGCATTAACTCGTCATCCTTCATCACAGAACAACTACATACATGAAGAACCAGTCATTTGCGGCCAAAGCATGTCGCCAATGGAATCTGTTACCATCCACAATAAAGAATGCACCTTCTCTCCCATCTCTACATCTACATAATACCCCGAAAGCCGCCAAAAGAGCGTGTGGCGGGGGTTGTTAGGTCAACACCTATAAAAGGGAACAAAACCGCATTCAAAATGAGCACGTAAATGCAAAGTGTCATTCAAGCACACACTTCTTAAATTTCTAATCACACAGCAAAGCAACCAGTAAAAATCGAGCTCTAAATTCAAGACTCTCCCTTTTTTTTCGCTGGAGCGTCATACTTTATATCGGCGTTAGTAAAAATCATTAGAAATATTGTTGTGCTGTATAACTATTGTATTGTATGAATGTATGCGTTATGTTATGATCATGAATTGTATTATAGCTATTAAATGACTAGTTAATGATTGAATTAGAAAATCAATGTAATGTGTTGTTCTATGTTAGTCCTAAGATATGTTCCTTACTAATTTAATTATTATTTATGCATAGAATGTCAAATGTATCTACAATTATATTCTTGTAAATGTGTGACGAGGTGTTGGGTGGTAGAAGAGACCCCAAAGTCTGAATCTCATCCCAAAATAGAGAAAAGTATCTATTTAACTTTCCCCCTTATCTCAGACCATGTAATGCATGATAACCTGTTCAATTGTGATGAATATAAAAATTGCATCCATTGCCGAATACTTGACAAGCTTTTCAAGTAATATTCATGTGACACGTTGGATTTGTGGAGCTAGGAAATTCCCCCATGTAGTCGTGTCAGTTTTTATAGACATGTCTAGAATGCCTGGACAGGCAACCTGGTATGATACGCCCAAAGCGTTTTCTTACGCGCGGCGGTGGTTAGTGAAAACACACATTTTTACGTGAAAAACAATTGAATGACAAAATGCCGTTTGCATTTGTTTATAACAAATGAATTAGGAACACACCACTAGTTAGAGAACGCACACTACTAGGGTTAGAGTAATATTCTCAAGGAAAAACATTATTAGAAAATAAACAAAACACACGCTCGGTAATACTGATTGCTTCGCTAAGATTTCAATCTTCAAGCATCGTACAGGGTAAATCTTTGTATTCATAGTTTTTTTCCACTACGGGATCTCAACGTATTCATATACATGTATAAGAACTTCAAAACAACGGCCCAACGATGTCCGTGCACCTTTGTCCATATGCATGTGATAAGTGTTTAGTCATCACTATAGTTCAAAAATTGCTTACATGAGCTATTTAATTTTTATATTTAAAACTGTCACTAATACAAATATTTACATATACATCTGCCCAATACCCTGCAAGCCGTCGCAAGGACATGTGGCAGGCATTACGGTAGGTTACCGGCAATCCTATAGGTATGCCCTCAATTTCTTCGTGCACGTGGCACCCCACGATCTTCCCAAAATCCGCGTGGAAAGGGGGTGACCGGACACCATTCATGCAACATGCCTACACACATTATATGTATTACATGGCTAATGGCTTTTCCTGTGCTTAGACAAAGCGTACAATAAAAAAATCATTTTAAGAGGGCAGGCACACATGCAATTCAGTAAATTATTGCCTGTTATTTTTCTACGCATTCCGGACACACAATTCACAAATTCAATAGACTTTATCTACATTCACCTCCACACCACCAGGTACATGGGCGCACGGCGTGTCAGGACGTCAGATTTTGAGAGGGTTTTATAGTAGTTAAATCTCGTAAATCCCTTTTTTCGACAGCGCGTAACTATTACCTTCTTAGATGCTTCCTTTTGTTTTTGTCACAAATAGTGTGCAGAAAAACGAAATCCTGAATCTATTCGTTCGACCGTCTAACTCTCCTATTTTCCGACAACTTTCGACCCTGCCAATTTAATTAAGGATTTTAATTACATCTCCAATGTTGGACGCAAAAACACACGCTTTAAATTGTTGTAATTAGTTTAATCTAGCCTTAAACCATTGCATATCTAAAGATAGGTCCCTACGCCAGATTCTGTATTAAGTGTATTGCACAATTATTTTGTGTTATAATTACGATTATTTTACGAACCTAGGGGCCTTTCCCTCTACATTATTCAAGTCTGTAATTCAGGTTTTTTAATGAAACCCATTTCCCGCCTCATATTCCAGGTCTTACTTTCGAAATATAGCACAGTTCCTTCACTTTTTCGTCACTACACAATTAACAACTACATCTACTTAGCACCCCGCGAAAAATAACACATATACAATTACATAATACCCTGCCAGCCTTGATATAACACCGACCAAGAAGGTAATAGAACATCTGCTACGTAGTATCAACGCAAACAAAGTTCCTGGTCCTGAAGAAATACCTGCTAGAATATTAAAGGAATTAGCCGAAGACTAATAGGGATAAACCAACCAATCACCAACGCATTTCTTTGACACACATCATTGTCAGTAACATTATGAGATATCTTGATAGTAGTAAAATGTTAAGCTACCACCAGTACGGATTTAGGAAGAGCGGAACCTGCGAAACACAGTGAGGACTTTTCATTCACAATATACTGAGATCGGGAGTAAACAACACACAAGTCGACGCAGCATTCCTATACTTCAACAAGCCCTTTGATAAATTCCCGCACAATAAATTGTTACGCAAACTTAGATTCTATGGAATCAACGAGAAAATTATTATTTGGATTAGAGACTTCTTGCCAATAGCAAACAAATAGTCATCTATGAGTTGTGCTCAACGAAAAGATATGTAACTTCGGGTGTAACCCAGGGAAGTGTAATAGGGCCTCTTCTGTTTTTAATATACATTAATGACTTAAGCGCACACGTTAGTAGCAATCTCAGGTTATTTGCCAATGACACAGTGGTATACAGGGAAATAAGGAGCCAACTAGATCGCGAGCTACTCTCTAGAGACTTAGACACCATCTCGGATTGGTACAAGAAATGGGGATTAATGCCTAACATAGAAAAATGCGTAGTTTTGAAATTTTGGAACAAAGGAATTGGCGAACAGGACATAAACTACGAAATAGTGGGTTCAGTACCAACCAAGTAAAATATTTGGGGGTAGTTCTAACACCGCACCTTTCATGCGGAGCACATATCAGGACAATATGCGGATCCGCTTTAAAGAAACTGGGCTTCATTAAACGGATGATGGGGAAATGTAATGAGAAAGTTAAAGAGAGGTATTAGTTTGCTCTAGTTAGACCACATTTGGAAAATGCCGCAGGCATTTGTGATCCTTGGAAGAAAACCTGGCAAAAAGAATTAGATAAAGTCCAGAAAAAATCCGTCAGATTCGTTAAAAATATTTATAATAAGAGCCGAAGTGTAACAGGTCTCTTAGGGGATTTAGGCTGGGAGCCCCTTGAAATACGAAGAGAACAAGGGAGACCTAGACTTTAAGAAAGATTCTGAACCAGCGAGTTTAGCGAGTACACTAAAAAAATTAAATGGCCCCACACTTCTTAGGTAGATCAGACCAATAAGATAAAATAAGGGAGATAGATTCCAGGACAGATAGATACAAATATTAATTCTTTCCCCGGACAACCAGGAATCATGATAGTAAGAAACCGAAGTCACTTTAGAAATACTAGAAACATTTAAGTTGCAAGTCGGAACAAAATAAAAAATTCAAAGATATTAGGTTTAAATTTAGGTGATTGTGTATGTTTGCTGGTAGTGTGTGGGTTTGCATGTTTGTGGGGTAAAAGAGTTCTTCCATCAATATTTGCCATGTTTGGTTTGTGGGCTGTAAATTTGTCACTTCTGGATGCGGTTTTTTTCTCTTTCTAAATTACGGGTGCTGTTCTAACACCCCCCGCCACACGCCCTGTGGGGCGGGGGGTGTTAGAACGGGGGGTGATTGCGGCGGCCTGCGGGGTTTTTGAGTAAATTTCGATTAAACCACCTAAAGGGCGTGTGGCGGGGGTTTATCAGACACCACTCGTTATTAAGAAAAAAATCGCATGCAAATCCACAAATTTATACAATCTACAAACAAAGCATGGTATTCAATCATCCAAAAAACCTTACAGCCCACAACCATGCAAACACTCAAACTACCAACTAACATAAACATGCAATTAAATATATCTGATGTCTTTGCAACGTTTAATTTTGTTCCGACTTGTAAATTAAATATTTTTAATATTTCTAAATTGACTTATAATCTTGAAAATGACGAATATATATATATATATATATATATATATATATATATATATATATATATATATATATATATATATATGTATATAACCATAAACACAGTAATATCTATTATCTTAGTGGTTGTGTGTTTGTGCGTCTCCGGAGTGCGTCATTTTCAAGATTATAAGTCAATTTAGAAATATTAAAAATATTTAATTATAATTTTTATATATATATATATATATATATATATATATATATATATATATATAACCATAAACACAGTAATCAACCCGAAGGTCGGTTTAGTAGGTGATTGTAGAGCTCACCCATGTACCAAGCCCGACGGCGTGTGAATAATCACATATCAGGGTAGGGGGGCCAGTTCCTTTCCCTGTGCCGGTTATGGTTTCCCAGGAAGATCTAGTACCCGAAAAATCAACTAGCTTGGGTGGAGCTGCAGGTGCCCAGAGTGCCTTGCCCGGGAATCGAACCCGGGACCCTCTGGTCCGTAGTCCATATATATATATATATATATATATATATATATATATATATATATATATATATATATATATATATATATATATATATATATATATATATTCATTCAAGCATAGAAATAGGTATAAGGAAAGGGGATAGGAAAACACATAAAAGGTGAACACAGGACATGTGGGGAAGGCGGTTTTTGAGCAGATCACGAAAGTAAAAATATTTCGGGATTTGAACCACGGGCCTTCCACTTGCCGGGCGGATGCTCTACCACCTAAGCTAATAAGGAAACCTGATTTACCTTGAGATCTGCGATCTTATAAAGCGCCAAAGTGCTCCGATACATATTGCCCGAGAGATGGCGTTATGGAGCTGTTTTCACCCACCAAAGGAGAAATAGACGGGACACAAGAAGGGGAAAGGATAGTAGAAAAGCATTCATACGATCTTATAAAGGATAGGAACGGTGCGTTTCATGGCACGCATAGCCAGAAGAAGAGACGAGCCACATTGGCCAAGCACATATTCAAACTTGAAAATCCCGCCATACGGCGCACAAATATTCATTCAAACATAGAAATAGGTATAAGGAAAGGGGATAGGAAAACACATAAAAGGTGTGTGTTTTATGTGTTTTCCTATCCCCTTTCCTTATACCTATTTCTATGTTTGAATGAATATTTGGGCGCCGTATGGCGGGATTTTCAAGTTTGAATATATATATATATATATAGTGTATATATATAGTATATATATACTATACTTACTGACTATTTCTTACTAATATTTTTTTGTTTGTTCGGGGAAAGAATGAGTATTTGTATCTACCTGCACTGGAATCTGCTATCTATCAACCTATCTCCCTAATTTATACGAATATGGTGGATTTTCTCTGGAGTTTATCTAATTCTTTTTTGCCAAATTTCTCCCATGGATCCCAAATACTTGCGGCATATTCCAAATGAGATCTTACTAGAACAAAACACACCTCTCTTGAAATTTCTCATTACATTTCCCACCACCCGTTTAATGAAGCCGATTCTTTAAAGTGGATCTGCATATTGTCCTGATACGTGCTCCCTTATGTAAATGTAGACGAAATCGCTGGACCAGAATTTCCAACAACTTTGTAGTACCTTCCTCTATAACCTACAACAGTGTTATTTTATTTTTGGTAAGCTTTTCCTTGACAGATCAGTATTTCTAATATGCATTGACCTGTAAGGCACAACAAAAGATAAGTCTCTTATTAGATTCCGACGTAATCTACTTGAGTCATTCATCGGAAAAAACATTCGCGAACAAAAGAATCAATCGGATAGAGCACCGACCTGGGCGAGAGAGAGAGTATAGAACCAGGCAAAGTTGCAGAGTGGTGAAATGCCTTTCGTTCTTCGGAATCAGAGAGAGGAAAATAGCTAGATGGAGCGGGCGAGCGCTGAAGAAAGCGCTCGCTGGACGGCAAAGGAATGTTACTCATGGGCGGAGGTCTCAAGTTTCATTCAAAACACCATATGTCCTCAGGAACGAAGACCTTTTGGAATTTTGTCTTCTTATTTTTCAAATTCTAGCTTGCACGTTATTGGATAAATTTCTTACATCCTAAGGTACAATTATTTGTTAGATGATAGTATATATATTTGCATGCGTATAAAATGACTACATGCATAAAGGTATACTCCTCTGTGGGCATAAGTTTTTCATGCATGTGTTGATTTTGAATGTGGTTTTGTTCCCTTTTACAGGTAGTAACTTAACACCCCCCGCCACACGCCCTTGCGGCGGCTTGTAGGGTATTATGTAGACGTAGATAACCGTTGTATATTGCATGTTCAAGTGGTAGCGGAATTTTGCGTCTTACTTGTCAAATTATAGCTTGAAGGTTTTTGGATAAATTTTGAACTGCATCCTATCGTGCAATCGTTTGTTAGTTGATATTATATGTATTTGCATGCGTGTAAGTTTAAAGGATGTTTGCATGAATGTATACGCCACTGCAGTTATTGGTTTTGCATGAATGTGTTGATTTTTTTCCCTTTTGCAGGTGGTGACCTAACACTACCCGCCACACATCCATGCGGCGGCTTGCAGGGTGTTATGTAGATGTATATATTAGGTCATCTACCGGTTAAGGTAGGTTTTTGGATGCACACAACTATCAAATAAATATTTTGTAACTCTTAACAACACCAAATCCAGCAACCTACTCTACATCAAGTTCCTCTTCATCTCTGTGTACTCCCTTCCTTCCTTCATCCCGTCCAACATCCCTATCCTGTTCCTGCCCTTTCCTCGTTTGCCTAACATTCTCCCCTCTATTAATTTCTTCAACATCCCACTGCCGCTCAATACACCTTTCATCCATTTTTCCGGCCTCCATAGGATTTCTCCCAACAAACCCCTCTTCTCACCCACCATCCCTATTACTTCCTCATTTTTTTTCCTTTCGGATGTAGATGTCTATGTTTCTTTTTGTTTCGTCTACGGGCAAAAGATTGGAAGTCATAGATTGATCTAGGTATAACTTGAAGTGACCCACTCGGTTAAACTCCTTCCGGGACTTGCGAGTACACACACGCATGGGAGACTTGGAAGACTGCAGCCCCAATGGGGGCCGAGAGACGGGCACCCGCAGGAGAGCGATTCGGGGGAGGGGGATTTCCTCCGGGAGGAAGGAACGGGGGGAGAGGGATAGAGTGCTGAAGAGACAAGGGCGGGGTATTTAAGGACACGAGGGGAGCGGGCGAGGGGGGGAAACCCCCGAGCTGGCGTGCTGGAAGGGCCATTCCATAGAAGATATCCAGTATTTTGAGGGGAGGGTTTGGACGGCGTGCGCACGCCACGCCGTTTATACGTGTAATTCGGTTTGGAGGGGCAGAGGGAGCGAAACGGAGGGAGTGCTGTGATGGGGAGGGGGTGTCTGCCCAAGGGCTCGACGGTTGGCAAAGAAAGGAAATTTAGAGAACAAAACAGCCCAAGACAGTGTGGGAGGAGGGTCGGTATGGTGAGGGATCGTATCGCAAGGGGACCATCTAGAGGCAAAAGCCATCCCTGGCCGTGTGGAAACATTAAAGGGGAAGTGGTGGCAGAGGAGTCGATGCGCCGGAAAGCCTGGGGGATCGAGGGGGCGGCTGGAGGGTAAGCTGGAGGGGGACGGATGATACGAGGGAGTGAGTGATCTCTTGCATTCCCATTTCACGCCGCCTTTTATTTTAAGCGCGCTGTCGTTCGCAAGGGATGGATATAAAAAGAATAGAGACGGGATGGGTCGATGTGGATGTCCAGCAATGTGTTAAGGTGGGAGATGAGATATCAAACGGGAATTGGTGGGAGGGGGGCCCGGAGGAAGAAGACGGGGTGGGAAACGATAGGGAATCCTATGGTGAGGATTTCCGGAAAAGCGAAGCCCTTGCCAGAGACAAAGTTTTTACTCATTCTAGGCCTTTATTTCATAACTTCCCGGGAAATATGTTCCGAGTGAAAGGGTGTGCATAGATATGTTACGCCCAATAGAGAAGATGATCTTCTTCCTGGCTACGCTCACGGTATTTGAAACTTTGTAAACCGTCTCCACGTTTCTCCCTCGGAGCATTGCTCAAAACGTCACAGAAGTTTCCTGTGTCTGGTCTCCCGCTGGTAATTTCACTATCTCCACGAATTTTACAAAGAAAAGACAAGGCACGATTTTTCCTCCACGTGTTCTGTGGGCTTTAAATAAACTCAATGATATGCTATGTAACTTGAAGGAACAGTGCGTCTTCACGGATATTCCAAGAGCTGCTTTTAAGGCTCGCCATTTTAATGTTTCAATGCGTTAAATGAAACACGCCGTCGAAATTTAAGTGAAACGTAATAACGCAAGAATGCAACATGAATAAAAATTAAAATGTCTCCAAAGTCTTGGATCGGCCCTGGCCGTAGGTGGGGAACTCTTCACCGCATTCGATAACAATCCAATCTTTCAATGAAAATAAATCAACTTTCGGCTCATTTTAGAGTTTACTTACACAAAAAGGAAAATTTTCATTATACTTGATTATTATGCATTCCTGCATCACTTTTTTAATTATAAATAATGTCAGAGTATCAACGAAAAAATTTGATTTACAGTCACCTTAGCATGATGGAAGACTACTTTTACTACAGGACAAGGCTAAAAAACGAGGTATAAAATGACAATCAGCACAATATGTACAAGTATAGTTTCATTCAAGAAGTAAGCCGACCTAACGGTTACACCCCGAGTGAGGGATTTGAGTCCTAGGATACGGGAGCGGGAGAACTGAGCGGAGGGATACGAGGAGGGAATCAGAGGGGAAAGGGCATAGGGAAGAGCCCAGTGAGTGGTTAGGTATCAGATACCCTTCGAAGGAATTAGAGGCTACAACTTTCTTTTGGCCAAAGCATTACGCACTTCATACTCGTATTGCATTAAACTATCTGAATGTCTTCAAAATGCCTACTCCTGGGAAATCAGATAAGGATCAGAAAGGATAGGGATGCTTTAAATTGCATGCTTTTTATGAGATGGAAAAGAAGATTACCAGGATGTTTATTATTTCTCCGCGGATTTAGAGGAGTTTATCACAGTATTTTGGGCCCGGTTAATGGACGCATTGTAAGTAAGCAGGAGTAAGTAAGTAAGAGTAACCTGGAATAATAAACGACCTATACGAAACCTATAAATATCAGATAGCACAAGTGCTAGTAGAGGATGGAAAATGGGCATGGGTAGTATTGTGCAGGAAGATAAAGCATTGAGATAAGGCAGAGCTGACCATAGTCATCGAAGTTTTTTTACATGTACGAGGAAATGTATCTGCTATTTGCAGGAAATGTGACGAGATAAGAATAAATGAAGAATAAGAATTCATTTACATCAATCTACATGTACATAATGCCCCGCCAGCCACCGAAAGGACGTGTATCAAGGGGTGTTAGGTCAGCACCCGTAAAAGAGAACAAAACCACATGCAAAATTAACACACCCAAGCCAACCTACAACCACAGTGGCGTATATATATTCATGCAAAAACCCTTTCAATTCACACGCATGCAAATACAAATAATATCAACTAACAAACGATTTTTTAAACGCACCTATTTTTATTAGGTAATCTACCGGTTAATGTAGGTTTTTGGATGGACACAACATTCAAATAAACATTTTTTAACTCCAAACAAAACCCAATCCAGCAACCTAATCTACATCAGGTCCCTCTTCATCTCTCTGTACTTCTTTCCTCCCTTCAGCCCGTCCAACATCCCTATCCTGTTCCTGCCCTTTCCTCGCTTGCCCAACATTCTCCCATCTATTACCTTCTTCAATATTCCACTACCGCTCAATACACCTTTCATCCATTTTTCCTGCCTCCATAGGATTTCTCTCAACAAACCCCTCTCGTCACTCACCATTTCCAGTACTTCCTCATTTGTTTTCCTTTCGCTCCATTTCACCTTCTCAATTTTTCTCTGCACCCACATTTCAAAAGCCTCCAATCTACGTCTATCCTCCTGCTTCGATTGCGCCTTAGAATGAAGTAAATATTTGTCCAATAACGTGCGAGCTGGAATTGGAAAATTAAGAAGGCGAAATTCCGAAGGAGAATTCATCAAATCAGCTAAAGTATCAAAAGATCAGGTTTTCATCATCCAAGTAGCTTCAACCTTTTTTTGAGTATCATAGATGTATTTGAATAGGTATTGTATGAGAATCAATCTCAAGAAAAAGAAAAATTTTCCAAAAAAAATTACTAAAAATTGAAATACCTCATAAAATAATAAATCTGGAGGTTACATGTTGGTAAAGGCAGAATAGTTCAGTTGAGCAGGGAGTATTACTGACAGAAATGAGCTAAGTTTGATGAAGACATTGAAATAATATTTTGTTTAGTGAAGACGCATTTTCAAACAGGAAGGGGGTTAATGGAAATGGGCTTACTTGAAGATGTAAAGAAAATAACAAGAAAAATGTCGACGTGCAGCGTAGTTTTATAAATTTCTGAAATTTGTTTGCTGAGGCAACACGATGCACGGGGATTGGAGGTTTTATGAGATAAGTGGAGAAAAATGGATGAAATAAACTAGACCAAAATGTAAACAAAGAAGTTCTAGGCAACTTCCTCTCCTCTACTTTCCCAACATTGCCGGCCCCGGTGGCGGCGGGGTAACGTCCTCGTCTACCAACTGAGAGGTCACGGGTTCGATTCCCGTCTGGGTGGATTTTTCTCCATCCAGGGCTTGACTGTATGTAATTGTCTTCAATGTAATGTATGTAATGTAAGGGTTAGGTGGAAGAAGGGACTATTTAGTCTCAACCTCGCCCAATTAAGTCGATAATTAAGTCGATAATAAACATTCCCCCTTCAACTACAGCCTTCAGCATCCCACCAACGTGCAATATTTCCTCAGTTCACTTTATCCGTCTTTTACGGATTTCCCTCCGCGACTTTCTTTCTTCGCCCACCTTCTGTTAAACCTCAACGTTTGTCTTCCTCTCAGTCCAATTTATTTTCTCCATTCTCCGCCACACAGGCATCTATAAAATCTAGAATCCCCCCTCAATTCTCTTTCCTCAAAGTTTCATATACATAAAACATTACGCTGCTCATTTAGGTATTTCTCTTTTTTTCCAATCTTTTTTACTAAGTTCGCTCGTCGTCAATTCCCTACCTCATGCAAAATCCTCTATTAACAACACAAATTTTCCCTTTATACCCAAATTACTTCGCTCCCTTTCCTCCAAAATACTGCCCAATTAAATAAAGTCTCCACCTGCTCTAATTATTCCCTCCTACTTGCATGCTTAGCTTATGTTTCCTATTTCTCGGGAATCTCTTTGTATTTTTTCCTGTGGTCAATCCACATCCCATGCCCGTCAAATTTTTCTGGTAAATGAATCATTAATAACTGATATCTCTTGGTTGTCTGAATCTCTTTTTCTTGCATTTTCATCTAAAATTGTAACTGAACTGATATCTCGCCGCACATTATTGTTCCCGGTTTCAGCTTGTCACATGCTACCCTTAACAGTCCCTTTGCATAAATATTGATAAGTACCAATGATAACTTACAATCCTGTCTCACTCCTCTGACAATCAATACCCTGACAGTTCTCCCTCTCCCATACCGCTGCACTGCTTCATTTACATTCATTTGATGCTTCATATATTCTGCTGATTCACATATCTTTCCAGTCTGCTCTCTTTTCCCGTGATATCTCCATCAACTCTCCCCACCCTTTGCAGCCAAATATCTTCTCAAAATTCACGAAGCAAACAAAGACATCATGATTGTATTTTATGTTCCTTTCCATTAACTTCACTTCAATGGCACAACGCGTTCCTCTCCTCTCTATAAATCCAAACTTATCTTCGCCAACGCTTGCACTTTTTTTCATTTCTATTGACGACTCATATACCAATCTTTTCCGGTTGTAAAAAAATAACATTTCGTTCTATAGTCCTCACATGCAGCTCTTTTGCGCTCTCTCGGGACTAAGGTCAAGATTCAGCTGAAAAAATGGTCATTTTTCTTTCCTTAAATAGAGTGTATGTGCTTAAATACTCCCTTATCCCGATTGTTCCTTATAGTGATTTTGAGTGGATATCATCTACTCGTACTGCCATGTTTGACTTCATTTCCCTTGGTACTTTTCCAATCTCTCCACGGGTATTCCTGGACTTACGTAGCTAACTTCATCTACAACGCATTCCCTCTCTATTTATAAACTGCTTGGCCTAATATATTTATCATAAAGGTTGTCTACGAATTCTTTCCAACGTCCCTGAGTTTCTTTTGGATCTCTTAATAATATCCCTGTCCTATCTTTTAATGATAGTTTTATACTGCTTCATCCTGACCTTTTTATGAGTATACGGAGAGCGCTTCTACTTTCCCTTTCATTGGTAAGCTCTCCATATCCTCGAACAGATCTTTGCCCTACATTTTCTTGATCCTATTTTTTGGCTTTCGTAGTTTATAAATCATTCCTCTATTCTTCTCCCCATTTTCGTATTTTGTTTCTTCAGCTTTCTTCTTTCATTCATCCTCCTGAACATCCCGTGGGGTTACGTCTCAAAAAGGGACTGACAAGGTATTTCTTTTCTTTCAGCCTCCATACAAAGAAGAGCTATCTCCTATAACATGTCCATAGTGAATGTCATCATGCACAAAAGGTTCTCTCAGATAAATCATCTACGAGGCATATTCATAAAGTAAGAGCCGTTTGCTTATATTTAAATATTGGCGCTTCAGAACACAGCCTTACTCCTGCAGCGCCAACTACTGATTAATTGTGAAGCTATAGCTGCATTTGTTTTGATTCAAAAGTAGTTTACTTGTCCGTTCTTGTAAACATCATTGTACTAGATAATCGTTGATCCCGCCTGCTGTGAAGAGCGTTCTATCATGCGCTTTTTGCGTAGGATTGGTTGCTGAAATTCATCGGGAGTTATGCCTAGTTTATGGACCTACAGTGATGAGTGAAGGAAAGGCTAGACAATGGAGTCGTTATTTTAAAAATGGACGAACAAATGTCCATGACGAAGAGCGAAGTGGCAGGCCCAGTATTCTGACTGATAAAATTGTTTCGCAAGTGGAAGAAAAATTGTGATGCGATCGTCGATTGACAATTAATGGCCTGGCTGAACAATTTCCTCAACTTGGATGCTCTACTGTCTACAATATTGTCATGGAAAACCTCGGATACCACAAATTGTGTGCAAGGTGGGTACCGAAAATGCTCACAGACCACCATAAGAGCACAGAATGTCCAATGGACCAGAGTTTCTGAGCCTTTACCAACAAGATGGAGATGATGAGACCTTGCACTTAGCGACTACTTCCTCTTCTTGCACTTGAAACAGTGGCTCGATGGACAGCGTTTCGAAACCGAAAAGGAACTCAAGAACGGCGTTGTCAATTGGTTCAACTCTCAGACGGCGAGCTTCTACGCAGAGGAGTAAAAGAAGCTGGTGCAGCGGTACGAAAAATGCTTAAAAATGAACGGCGATTATGTAGAAAGGTGAAGGTTTGTATTTAATTAAAAGTGCCAATAAAATGTGTTTCGTATGAGTATATTTTTTCCTGCGACCAAACGGCCCTTTACTTTATGAGAATGACCCGTAATATTTGTAATTATGGGAAGTGCTCGATAGCTTAAATCATTTGTGCCATTAAGGATAGTTGACTTTTACTTGGTACTTGAGGGTTACTTGACAGAAGTAGGATGTTCAGGGATTTGGGGAACAGTGGAGAGAAACCCGGTGTCGGCAATAGCCCACTTTTAACCTAAGGCGACAAGGGGTTCAGAGTTTTATCGCCCCATCCGACAGGGAGTGTCCTCCACACCTAAAGTATTCTCCAACGATCACTTCAAGGAGGGATTGGGATTTCACTGAAAATCTGGTCACCTTCGGGATTTGATGATTGGTTTCGATTTGAATAGTGGGCATAGGTAACGAACTACCAATCGTTTCTATTGTGAAGGAAAACTCAAATGCCTTAAACAATTGTCACCCTTGATTCGTATTACAATTATCACCTTATTTGGTTTACTTACGATGCACAGGAAGTTTCGTGCAAACAACAAATTTGACACAAAATCTTCATGATTTTTCAAATTCCTATAAGTAAAAGATGATGGCATAAAATGTATAAATAAGCAAGCAGTACATGATGTATTCTGCCTAATATGTTCGTTGCATACGATAAGATAACGGTGAGTTTACGAAAAATAACGAAATTATTTTCACGCGAAAAAAATTTTAATCAATCACAAATATCTCCAAATAATTTTTAGATCCATAAAAAGATGCTTGTAGTTCTTTTATTCGCAAAAACTACTTTAGGAGAGAAATCCTTAATATCAGTTTTTAATACTAAACTGAAATGATATAGTTTAACAGACCATGGATTCCATCGAATTCGGCATTTTGAAACAACATACGTCAATTAGCGGTATGACTCGCATAAAGCCAAGCGCGTAGACAAAAGATATGAAACGGGGGTTGCCTATACTCCAGGAAACTGGTTTCCGTGTAACCATTTCGCACAGGGTAGAACTCGAGTACTTCCCAACCTCTAAACCTCTATTTTATGCAACTGTACGGTAATGCCTTCCCCTACATGTGTGGTACTGAATATTTGAACTAATTACAGGCTATTTGTAACTACTTCGGTGCGATTGACTAACACGCATTGCTTTCCAGCGGTCACCCTCTAGGTTTCCAAATTATTTCCGAGTTGCCTATTAGAATTTAATAAGTGAATAGCATTTAATGTGTAACACTAAGTTGAATCTTCAAGCATGGTAAAAGATATGTTGGTTTTGCATGTGGTTTTGCCCCCTTTTACAGGTGGTGGCCTTACTCCCCCCGCCACACACCCTTGCGGAGGCTTGCGGGGTATCATGTAGACAAATAGGAAAGTATTTGCGTGCGATCGGCATATGTGAATCGTTTTAGGGGCCACATTCTCCTATTCCAAATTACTGCAGTTTTACAGCAAATCCTCTAAGGGTATCTCGGTAAATCCGCATCCATGTTAATAGTACACTGCATGAATAAAGGGGTAAATATGTTGAAGGAGTATGGCATCTTAAATTCTTTTCTAAGAGTGTTTCAAGAGATTTAATGGTACTCAGCTTTGGCTGTTAAAATCCTATACTACGGGTTTACCGTGCGAAAAACAACCTATGTTAATATAAATATCGGTTGCGTTACCGATGTTTTTCGTTTGGATTCCGATTAAGATCTTAGTCTCACGAATCGGTGGAAACTGGGACAGAAGGTCCAAATACTAGTAAAAACCTAAAATTAATTTTGAAAAACGACATCTCTCATTTTAAGGTGAACTTTACATCGTGTATCATAAATAATTTTTAGTATATTTTATTAACGCTTCGGTAGGTATGCAGGACATCTCTGTCATCCCATATTGAAATTTTTACAGTAAAACATTTCTTTATGCATATTTTTCATTTGATATTGCACGAAATCGTACAATATTCCTTTTGCCTTATTTTAATGATCAATTATCCAGTTCAAGCAGGTACGTATTCGCCAGGACTCAATAGAGTATGAGGTGGTTCATTAGATACCCCGCAGACACGCTCACGCTTGAGTACGAGGTTGAAAATCATCTGCATCATATCTAGTCAGCAACGTTCTTTCAAAATCAAAGATTCTTCATCAAATTTTTATTTAATAGGTTTTGCAGTGAAATATATGCACGAGGTGTACCCATTTTTCTACTTTTCCTCGTCATTTTGACATTTATAGGATTCAGAAAATTTTATATTCTAAAATTGACGTAGAACAAAGACAATGGCATAATTTTTGTACTATATAATCTACAGTTGTTTTTATTTTCACCTATTGCCACCTAAAAATGGGTAAATTGTATGCATTTTAACTTAATACTTCCTTCAGAGAACCTATGACTTCACATACACTCAGTTTGCGATCTCAACTTACTAGAGCTGTTCAATGAAAGAGTTGATCACAAATTAATATCACATTATTTATGTTATCAAAATTTAAATTTATGTTTTGTATTTAGCCTAATGTGAAAATTACATGTGGTATAAGTTCCAATTTATACGTATAGAATCAAGTACTGCATCAGCAGTAAAAATTGGAAGAAAACATACTCAGTGTGTCTACGGCTGCGATGGAAGTAACAAGCGATGAGCAACACGCTGCTATGAAATTTTTATTTTATCTGAACAAATTATCTTACGATACCTTTGTAATGCAACCAGAGGCTTATAGATGGTACGTGTATGTTCATCTATATGACAAAACTAGAGAAGAGAATTTAAAAGTTTTAAAAATCGGAGTCAATCAGTTGAAAATGAAATGGGATCCGGATCTCCAGCCATAGAATTCTTAAGGTAGTAAACATTGCCGGTGCTATTAAAAGGTAAACGTTGACTAACGTAAGCATCACTGTCCAATATACTGAGACACTTATTGGGTGGCACCCTAATATTAAAGGTTAACCAATTGCACATGAGATGTGATTGAGCATGGTTGGTTCCCAGATTGCTCATTCCCGAACAACAGTATTGCAACGTGTAGATTCGTTCACAGTTCAAGTGGATGTAACTCAAACACGTTTAGTTTCTTTGCAAGGTTAAAACTGTAGATAAAACCTAAATACATCGTTTAGATCGTAAGAGCAAAAAGTAAAGCTACGTGGGAACTCCCGGCATCATCAACACCGAAAAAGTCAAACTGGTGACTTCTGCTGGGAAAGATATGGTAATACCATTTTACGATATATAGAGATTATTGCATCAGAATATTGCTCCAATAAACAGAACTGTTTATTTACCATATTATAGAAATTCATTGAAATTCATCAAGCCACTTACAATCGGATAAATTCAGGTTTCAGAAAAACAGGCTGAATGTCGCAGCATGATAATGCACGGAAATTTGTTTTTTTAATATCCAGCAAAAATCGATTTGGATGATTATCCCTATCCTTCTTAAAGTCCAGTTTGGCTCTAGATGACGTTTTATTGATTTTTTAATGGGAATAATCACTTTTGGAAAGCGCTTTACCTCATCAAAAGCAGGTGTGCGGGAAATGATTATGTTCAACTAATGGCTGCTGCTGGCGCCATACTAAAGTTGAATAAATGACAATTTTATCACATACGTATTATACTTTAAGCTAAAAAAATTATTTATTTCGTATTCTACCGTCAAACGTAGGTTTAGAATGGAGACAGATTTCCCCCTCTTACATTTTTCAGCCTCGTCAAAAGACAATCCAACCCCAAACCACAATAAACCCTTCTTTAACCATGTATACATCCTAACTTTAGGTCCAGCATGCATTCCGTTTTCGTCTTCCTTCGTTCCATGCTTAAGATCCTACCCTCTGGCACAGTCTTGAGAATGCTCTGCATCCATCCTTCCGGTCTCCTTACGATTTCTCCCAACAATTCTATATCCTCTCCCACCGTGCCTATCATTTCCTCCTTTGTTTTCCTTTCCGTCCAAATCATCTTATCCAACGTCAGCATACCACATCACTACCTCCGTGATCACCTGTTATCTCGTGTTGCTTGAACTGAGTGGATGTGCCATCAGCATCCCGCTGACCCTTCCGGAGCCAATCGCCGTCCCGCGATCGATCGAGCCGAATGAGTTATCATTTCCCTGTTTAATCCTCTTTCATCCCCTAATAAAAACGTTGATTTATATCTATCAATCTATCTCTGAATCCACCCTTATTCTTCCCCAACTCAATATCAGTGGCCATTGAAATCCCTCCAAAATTAGCAACACATGACTTTACTGAGGACCAAAGAAAAACGCGGTGCCACATTTTTATCTTCCCGACTTAATGAGAGTAAAAATGAAAGGTTGAAGAAATAATTTTAAACCTGAAATAATATTTCAATCTAACTAAAACACAGAAGCAGATGGTAGTGGAGATATAATGACAAAAATATAGGTTTGCTTGTGCCAGCTATGTTATAAAATAACTGATGAGAATATTCATCAAAATTATTTAAACATAAACCATAAATTCTAACATAGCTTGATCGAAAAAATATCATCCTTAGAGAGTAACTTTTTCATATCACATTTAGCAATTTCTCGGGGAGTTATCAGTTCAATTTTCTCAAAAATGAAACTACAAAGAAAAAATTAAAAACATAGTGATATGTTTGTCGTCAAGGTGGTAGTAGATAAACATAGCAATAGATAACAGATACTTTATGAGGTTACAATCTTCATTTGAAAGCAAAAGATGTGAAATCATCCAAGGCATCGCTCAAAATACACTCGTAGATAACAAAAATGCCACTTGTCACCCTCGGCGTCTAGGTAACAATTAGTTATACTCAATTGCATGCACTTTCACTAACCTCCTGTTTGTTGTGTCAAAACCCTTCCCGCATGACCGCATTGGAATGCCATTAAGTAATTTAGTGCTGTGTACAGTGTTGTTTGCTCTGCTTTGGTACCCTTACTTTCCCCTTCCATCCCTTGTCCCTCTCCGGGGGGGACCCCTCCTCCTACCTGCAGCGTAGGGCCAAATTCTGCACCTTGGGTAGGAGAGCGTTTTATTATGCACGTTCTTGGGGTGGTGGTATTTCATCTTGCTACTTACTAAAATCTACCTTGCATGTTCATGGATAAATCTCTTGCTGCATCCTAGGGTACAATTGTTTGTTATAATTAAGCATATGTACTTGCATGCTTGTGGAGTGAAGGGAGGTAGATGTGTGTTTGTATGCACGTGGAATGATGGGATGTTACGATGAATGTGTGCACTACTGTGGATTTGGATTTGCATGCATGTGTTATTGGAGGGACAGGAGACTGATCCGCAACCTGTACATGTCTCAGACTGCTCAGGTGCGAGCGGGGAACAGAGAGTCCGGATGGGCAGTGTTAGGAAGAGGTGTAAGGCAGGGTTGCCCATTGTCACCGGTACTGTTCAACGTATATGTAGAGGAAATAATTAAAGAGGCATGGGAAGAACTGGAGGTAGGAATGAAAGTCGGAAGGGAATTCGTAAAATCGGTTAGGTTTGCTGATGACCAAGCATTAGTTGCTCAGTCAGCCAAGGGGTTGCAAGCATTGTTGAGTGAATTGGAGGTTCAGTGCGATAAATATGGGATGAGAATCAATATTAATAAAACAAAGGTTATGCGATTTTCCAGCAAGAAAAAGGCTAAGCTAAATATTAAAATAGGCGGGGAAAAAATAGAGCAGGTAGAACAGTTTACATATCTCGGAAGTGTTTTGGACCAATACGGTCAAAGTGGTAGGGACGTAAGGAGAAGAATTGCGCTAGGCAAGGAGGCTTTCTCAAGGAGGAGGGAGTTGATGACGGGGACGTTGAGTAGGGATGTTAAGACAAGACTCGTAAAAACTCTGGTATGGAGCGTAGCTATATACGGCGCGGAAACGTGGTCACTGAAGCAGGAGGATAGACGTAGATTGGAGGCTTTTGAAATGTGGGTGTGGAGAAGAATGGAGAAGGTGAAATGGACCGAAAGGAAAACAAATGAGGAAGTACTAGAAATGGTGGGGGAGGAGAGGGGTTTGTTGAGAGAAATCCTATGGAGGCAGGAAAAATGGATGAAAGGCGTATTGAGCGGTAGTGGAATGTTGAACAGGGTAATAGAGGGGAGAATGTTGGGCAAGCGAGGTAAGGGTAGGAACAGGATAGGGATGTTGGACGGGATGAAGGGGGGAAAGAAGTACACCGAGATGCAGAGGGACCTGATATAGATTAGTTTGCTAGGTGGGGAGTCACAAAATGTTTATTTGATAGTTGTGTCCATCCAAAAACCTACCTTAACCGGTAGATTACCTAATAAGATGCATTTGATAGTTTTGAATGCGGTTTTTCTTTTTTCCTTTTTTGGGTGGTGACCCCACACGCCCTTGCGGCGCCTTGCGGGGTATTATGTAGATGTAGGTTTGCGTGGATATGTTGGTTTTGAATGCGGTTATTTTTTCCCTTTTACGGGTGGTGACTTAACACCCCTCACCACACGCTTTTGCAGCGGCTTGAGGGGTATAATGTAGATATAGTTGACAAAAGGTCTCTAATCCAATTTATTATTTTCTTATTGATTCCATAGAATTTAAGTTTTGTGTAACAATTTATTGATAAAATACGGGAGGTAGATTCCGATACAGATAGATTCAAATACTCATTCTTCCCAAGAACAATTAGAATAATAATAAGAATCCGAAGTCCATTTAGAAATATTAAAAACATTTAAGTTACAAGTCGAAACAAAATTTAAAATATGAAGAGTGTGCATGTGTATGTTTGTTGGTATTTTGTGAGTTTGCATGTGTGTGATAGGGTTGGGGCGAAAGGGTTCTTGCAAGAATGTTTACTATGTTTGGTTTGTGGGCAAAAATTTTATGGCTTCTGCATGCGGTTTTTTTACCCTAATTTACGGGTGGTGCCCTAACACCCCCCGCCATACACCCTTGCGGCGACTTGCAGGGAATTGAGTAGATGTAGATTTACTGTGTGAGACTTTTTCGAAGATTTGTTTGAAATCTAGGAATGCACCGACTTGTGTGTTGTTTACTCCCGATCTAAGCATAACGTGAATGAAAAGTCCTGATTGTGTTCCACAAGATCCGCTCTTCCTAAATTCGTATTGGTTGTATATTAGCGTTTTCCTACTACCAAGATATTTCATAATGTTACTGGCAATGATGTGTGTCAAATAAATGCGTCGGTAATCAGTTGGTTTATCCCTATCGCCGCCTATATAGATGGGTGTTATATGGGCTAACTTCCAATCGCGAGGTACTGAGCCTTCTTCTATCGACTTTAGAAAAACAATATCTTTAAATGGGGCAACGTCTTCGGTTAATTCCTTTAATATTCTAGCAGGTATTTCTTCCGAACCAGGTACTTTGTTTGCTTTGATGCAACGGAGCAAATGTTCTATTCCCTTTTTGGTCAGTGTTATATCGCTCATGTGTTCCCCGAGTGGGTGTGGAGGATCGTTTGGTGCGTTTGTGCCTTTATTGTTAACGCTCTGAGAAAACTTATTTATAATATTTGATTTTTTCACGCTGTCTGTAACAAATTCTCCATTTTACGTCTTCAACGAAGAGTACAGTTGGACGTTTACCCTGTATTTCTACATCTACATAATTGCCCACAAGCCGCCGCAAGGGCGTGTGGCGGGGGTTGTTAGGTCACCACCTGTAAAACGAAAAAAACCGCATTCAAAACCAACACAGGCATGCAAACCCATGCCCACAGTGGTGCTTACATCATGGAAAAATCCTATCATTTTACACGCATGAAAATACATATCTTCCTTCTTTCGTTCTCTATGCATTACCGAGAAAACAATACTGTAAATATCACTATATGATTTAATGTCATCATAATGCGGTCATTTAACAATTTGTCGAAGAGTTTTTTGCGAATATATGAAGGAATATTTGGCATGAATCTCTGTTTTTGGCGGATTTTCCTACGCTCTACTAGTCCTAGTCAATTGGCGGTAGATTTGTATCACCAGCGATTATAGTAATACTGTTGCTATGTTTGTTGCTGAGAGTGGATATTTAGTCGTCGAACTTACGTAGAACTTCTGTATTAGAATCTGATCTGTCGAATGAGCTTATGAATAGGTTTCCGTCGTTGTAGTTCTTTCTGCTGCATCAAACGCTTTCTATGTCATTTCGTGGCATTCGAGTCATTGGTTACTGAGATGTGACTTTTCAGCAATGAGCACTCCCCCATCCTATCTATTAGGTATGACCCATCTGTAAATTGTGAAACCGCTCGTAAAATCTTCTTTATTTGCTATATTTACCGTGAGCCAACTCTACGTTCCAACTACTATGTCTCCACCAACTACTTGGATAAATTTCTTACTGCATCCTTAGATAAAATTATTTGTTAGATGACAGTATATGTATTTGTATGCTTGTAGAATAAAAGGATTTTTGCCAGAATGTACACGCCACTGTGGGTGCAACTTTGCATGTATGAGTTGATTGTGCATGTAGTTCTGTTCCTTTTTACAGGTAGTGACCTAATACCCCCCTCAACACGCCCTTTCGGCGGCTTGTGGGGTATTATGTAGAAGTAGATTCACGAAATCTAGTAAAATTCCCTTAAAAACAATGGTCTACTCGGTTTCGCCGGTGGTCTTTCTTGCGCTTCTATGTTGCATAGCATTCTTTCGATGAAAGAACTTTTTACGTTGCATACTGTCATGAAAAATAACTGGAAACTGCTCATCGATAAGCTGTAGATTTTCTCTCTCTTTGTACTTCAACGGAAATCTTTCGGCTCCCATCCTATTCACAAATATAAGTCTTTTGAAGTAGAGCAAGAGGAATACTTGTTGAGAGGGAATAAATATTGCACTATGGCTGAATTGAGACCTTTCTTTAACCTACTTGAATATTGCACACCACTTCCATAATATTCAGATGCTTCCGTTTTCCTAGCATGCAAGTCATCATTTGAAGTTCTAGTAATAGATGCTGAAGAATCTTTCTCTTCATCGATACACGCAGCCTTCATACTCATTTTACGATGATATTTATTCAGCTTTTATTTGGCAAATACTCTCATGCTCTATATGTCAGCAGAGGAATTAATTCTCATTGTTCACTATTGTTACCTCGTGTATCTTAGTGAACGACACCTCAACATACCTGAAAACACTTTTCTTCCCCTCAGTATTTCATTCCGCATGGCTGTTTCCATAGTTTGCTCAAATTATTTGTTCACAATCTTAAGCTTCTTAAGTATCAATTCTTAACACGGCCAAACATGAACAAAGGTTTTCATTTCTTCGGCAAAGAGCGTCAACAGTAATTTTCACTTGGTGCACGTTCCAAAAATTGTAGCAAGTGTACAATGACTCGCACTAAAAATATTTCCTAATTTATACTAATTAAGGCTTTTATAATGCCCCTTTAAGTATTGTCAAACGTTCAATTATTTCAAATAAACCATTTTGATAAAATTAATGAATCAATAACGAGTGATTTTACTGATCCCAAATATTCGATTAAATATTTCAGGATTATATATTTGATGATCATTTTCTAAAACGCAGAACATTATTACCTATTGTGTGAATCAATTACTTTATGTTTGCTTCCCCGTTTGCACTCTAGCATTCGCTTTCAAATGAGTAGTCACTCTTCTCTACGCTCGAAGAAAATACTACATAACTGAACTCTCCAGTTTTAATTTTTTGTTTCTATTTAAGGCCTTCTTCTTCACCTCTGATACACACCCAGTTTTGTACAAAATATTAACAGCTACCAGTTGGACACCATGGGTTGATGGTAAGTAACGAAACAAGAATTAATTATTAGTCCGTTTTAGCCTACCAACTTTTGGCTTCGTTGGAACCATCAGCAATAATTACAAAAGTACTAGTAGCTAAAGCGGCTACGTTAGCACCAAACATAGATCATTAGGAGACAAATCAATGGTTTACACATGAAAATGGACACGGACAGATTGCGGGCTATTCTCTACCGAGTTAGGCCAGATATCACAGTGGTGTATATAATTGTGGTTAAAATTGAATCTCAAAAACTTCTCAGTGTTCAAGTATTGGATGAGAGAAAGGATAAACGAAATGTGAATTGCAAAATAGAAGGGGCCAAATAGGGCATTTCCTATAAGGTCAAATACTTGGATAATACACTGGAATCATTTCGTGGCGTACATATAAGAGAAGAATACGCATGTGTATAAATTTTAAAGAAGGTGAGAGCCATTCGATCGGTAATAGGAAATTGAAGTGGATCGGGAATAGGAAGTGGAGGTGTCATTAAAAATTTAGAGAGGAATGATTCTCCGTTTTATTTAGGCCGCGTTTAGAAGATAGGATTTTGGATCCATGTGAGACAAATTTATTTCAGAGACTGGAAAAACAGCAAAGAAAATCTACGCAATATCCATAAGAAAGGAGTAAGCATGACAAATATTTTGCAGGACTAACGTTGTAAGTACCTTGATCCACTAAGAGATCAGGCAAGTCTCAGAATTATAGAAAAGTGCGGGACGCATGTATTTTCTTGCGGTCCCGAGGGAATTATTGGGACGCCAAATTGTATGGGTTGATTCTACCACCGAGATAAAATAAGTTAGAAGGACACCGTCACCGAAACATTCGAGGTCTTCTGTCTTTCTGATACGCAGATTGGTCCGTATATGAATTTGAATAGGATATTGCGCATAGTGCAATGGAATTTCTAATGCCTTCATTCCCTAATGCCATTGCAGCGGCCGTCGTCGTATGAGGGTGGATGAAGAACCAGGGAGAATCCAAGTGCCAAGCACTGTAAGTAATGAGCATCCGGGTCGGGTTGAATGGCCGTGGTAAACCTTCTGGGTTGACATAAGGGCAACTGAGAGTGGGGAACGGGGGATGGAGAGGGAGGATGAAATAAGACTGAGATAGGGGGAAAGTTGGGGAGATATCGACTGTCGCATTTGTTGGCGTAGGAATTACTTAATCTCTTTTCGTGGGGAAGTGGAGGATTTCGAGATTGGAGCTTGCTTGTGGACTGGGACCCCGATGTCTGTGGCTGAAAAGGGGGCCGGATTGGGTCCCAGCGTACGCCACAGCGTTAGACGAAGAATGGTACTCTAAAGGCAGTTGAGTGAAGGACAGAGGAAAGGGATTCGAGTGTGGGTAGGGAAAGTGAAGCTGGGATTGATTGCGTGTGGGACTCAAGGCATGTCCGTCTGATATGACGACACACTATGAGAACTCGTTTTATGAAGAAAATACTCCATTAACCGGAAGGAATGGAAGAAATTGTCATACAAATACATTCATGTATACGTAAAAGACTCCACCATCAAGGCCATAAGCACTCTCTGGTTTAACAAATGGTAGTAAAAGAAAGATTTTAGTTTCTAAAAGAAAAATTTTAAACTTTTAAAATTAAAATTTTACCCTCATTACGGATCTCGGATTTCAATTTCCATGTTATTTGTATGTGCTTTTTTATGTTGGTTGATGGTGTATGAATTTACGTGTGTATGGGTTGAGAAGTTTTTCGCCTTATGGTTTAGGTTTGCACAAATATATTGGTTTTTCTTGAGGTTTCATTCACTTTTATGGGTAGTGACCTAACAACCCCCGCCACACGCCCTTGCGGCGGCTTTCGAGGTATTATGTAGATTTCGATACATATAGATGATTCGGGTACGAAAACAGTACCATTCTGCGGCAAGAAATCGAGGTGAAGAAATGAGGGGAGGTAGAATGGGCTAACCTAGAGGGCAGAGGTACAGGATGCAAGAGGAAAGGAAGAGGTTGGTTACAATGTGAGAGAAGTCAACGAGACTTTTGGGCGGATGAGGAGTAATTGCTAACTAAGGTTGCTGAAATCTACGGAGAAACGGATTGGCAATAAAATTTTAGGACAAATATACTAATACATACTACAACTAAAATATATACTACATAATACCCCATAAACACATTTACTTACATTTAATTCTAGCTCCCATGTCTCACGCCACTTTTGAATTGTATTCAGAACATTAGTTAATGATACTCTATCTTCTTTACCTGATATTTCCCTATATATTACGTCACCATCAGCAAATAGACTTAGGTTGTATATTTGTTTTTTTATACGAAAAAAAAATAAAATCCTCAAGGGGCAAGAAGAAGGGGGATTAAGTAGGGTATGGAATCGGTTCAAATTTCAGGTTTCCCAGAGCCTCTCCATTTGGGCACGAGGTGTGTGAACGAGCGTTGTCATGTTGCAAGATTAATGGCGCCAGGCTGCCTTTAACACGACAAACTCAACGTCGGAAGCGTTTTAGAGTATGTATACACTGAGAATAATTTACCGATGCCACTCGTTCCAGAAAATCGGTCACATAAATTCAGTAACCATCCCAAAACACAGTCAAAAGAAGTTTCACAAACAATTATGGCTTTGACAGAAATATTTCTGTCAAAAGTTCTATAAAATATCTTTTCTATAGAAATATTTCTGTCAAAAGTTCTATAAAATTTCTGTAGAAAGCAAAGTTAATATTAATTTTCCCAAGTTAAAAATGGAATTCTACAAAGTTAAGGCCTCAACCATTCAGTGCAATTATTGCTTTTACCGGCACGAAATTTCACTAAGCATCGATTTACAGTTGACGTATCAACAGCATCGTGACCATAAACAACCTTTAAACGACGATGAATCTCAGTAAGAGTCACTTTTTCTGCATCTAAAAATTCGATAACAGCACGCTATTTAACTCGTTTTGACATAACACTAGAACACGTCTCCCTACTGCCACTCGAAATACACTGGATGAATGTAACAACCTCAAACCTGCGCATGCACCTTGAGGGGGAATGTTACTTCCACATGCCTATAGGAGTACGTAATCGCCATCATTTACAGATTTGTTATATATTATTTCCATGATAGGAGTTTATGCTGAGGCCATCATTGTGTATGCACGATTTGGAAGAGGAATTTGTACTCTCTAAGACAATGATAGCAATGCTAGCAAATTAATTGGTATGAGGGAACAAGGAAATGTGTTTGACACATGAGATGACAAGTTGACGAGAGACGAGTAGATGTGGAATAGCTCACGGGGAAGTGAGGGGGAAGTGAGATTTGACCACCGGCGAGGGGTTTAGGTGGGAAGGGGGTGTCAAGTAAAAAGGAAGAAGATGGTGACTCGAGGTAACTGTGAAACTGGATAAGAGATCAAGTATACTGGAGAGGAGTGGGATGGATGGGAAGAAAACAATTGAAGAAGATCTAATTCGACATCGACGAAGCAGTTGAGGAAATAAAGGGTGTTCCTTGGTAAGAGCATACGTGCGCTTTATTTTGCGCGGCAGCTAGGGCAAGGGGGGGCAGGAGCGCGAGATGGCTGACCTGAGTATCATCCCGCGGTGCCAAAGTCCCTTGCTCACCTTACCTCCGCTCCACTCAACCATTCCTCGACATTGACTCGTTGACAACGAAAATTGACTCCGATGAAATTTTTTTGGATTGGAAATTGTGGACCTCGTTGGCTCTGTTGCTCCTTTGACACAAAATGACCATTAAAGTTTAATCAGTTCGTCCGGAAATATAACGTACTTCATTATTTTACGGGTTTGCATGTGAATACCTCGAGGGACACGCACTCAGTGAAAAATACCAACGTTTCCAATAATGGAAATCTGTACCAATGGACACTCATCAATTCCAGGAATATTTAATGAAAATGCTGCTGTTTCTCGTCATACTTGTTCCTGGAGGCTTAATGTTAAATGGGATTCGTTTCAATACCTTCTAGCGAAAAAAGGTGGGAAAATTTTCTTCAACACACAGTTCGCATATCGTAGAAATTTCATACCATAAAAATAAATTATTTCAATTCTAATTATTGCCAATAATGTGGGCGACATGGTGGTGCAGTACTTACGTATTTAATGTATACTCAAGACGCTACTGCACATGTTTATAAATTCTCAAAAAACACATATTGTATATATGATAAGTAAATATAAAAATTTCTCAATGACTCACAGTTGTCTAATTTGGAGAATGTGATAAAAAGCCATGCTCAAAATTGAGTGTAGGAACCCTAAGGGTGAATCTTGGGCAAAGCTAATATTTGTGATTTTTTTAAATCGTTCTTAAGTGGAAATAGGATTTCTAAATCTGTAAAAAGTTCACTTCACGAAATTATCACACTCAAAGAAAAAAACCATAAGTTCAAATTTTAAACGGTGCACTCATTCATTTAAACGTTAAATATGCATTTCGAGTCCTGGTCCTATTAAATAATTCATTATGCTTGGAGAGGAAATGAAAATAAAACTTTTGAAGATGGAAGGGAGAGGTTTCTCGAATCTTCTTTTTGATGAAGAAAGCAACCGGAAAGAACTTCCCCTAAGATGGTTAACACCTGACCGGGGAAGCATTGGAGCGAAGAGGGAGGCCGAACTTGGCGCGCGCACCTCCACGTCATCCATGGCGTAATCAAATGCCTGTGCATTAGCACAGCGAGCGTCCAATTTGCTTACTGGGCGCCATGACCCTCCGCCGTTACTCACCGTTCCGCGTGGGCGACGCGACGTGGCGAGGTGACGACGTCAAAACTACCCGGAGGTAGGAGCGGGAGATGGAATTTTAATAAGCGGGAAATAGCCTTCTTACCCCCGGCCCGAGCCGTTGCAGGTCTTGTCCCTCCTCCTTCAAGATGCCATGCCTCCCCTGCTACTGGATACGAGGGCTCTCACATTCTCGCACTGGCCGACGACACTCCCATGCGGGCGAGCGGCTCTCTTTGGGGTCGTTGCGCCGGGGCCGGTCTCATCACTAGAATGCACACCAAGGGGTTCATGACCCCGAGAGAGGAGGAGTCTGGGGTGGTCTAGGGTAGATGAGCAGGAAGGGGATCCGGCAACAGATTGACAACACAGATGAACAGAATAACCAAATCTAATCTAGTTTTAACCTTGTGGATTCGTGTGAGGAAAATTAAGGTTAACCTACGATAGTTAAACTCAAATGGAATATTGCTCAGGATTTTCCAGAAATACACATCATATGGTCGAGGTTATTTTATAAACTTGCACCTGTGATTACATTTTCGACATAACACCGCTCACTTAAGCTCTCGCCATCTCCTGGAATGTGGATGTTCCTTAGTTCCGATGGATAGAGTATCCAAAGACCAAACTACGTGTACGAGCGAGTTGCGCTCAATACGATAGCTCATTAGGAACAGTACGATTAATTCATAAACATATCCAACTTTCTTTTTCATAATGATTTTTCGACAACCGATGCCTGTAATCACTTGTTTACTCGTAAGAATTTACTAACATGACATTAAATGCCATTAAATCCCATGTGATATAATGGAATACATGCTTTAGATCTTCATCCTTTAAACTCCCTTAGTTCTACGGAAAATTCATGTTCTAGCCTTCCCTCTACTTCGTTTTCTCAGCAATCCCCTCCTATTACCGTCTCAGCATCCCATCGCCTCTTACTATCTCTTACATCAACTTATTCTATTTCCTTTGAATTTTTCTCAATGTTAATATCTCTTCTCTTTCCAATGCTACAATTCTCCACTCTTCTCCACACCTTCCTCTCAAAAGTCTCCAAAATATCCTTGCGTGAACGAAGAAGTTACCGAGTCATAAAAACCTTAGCTACATATTACAGCTTTCAGTGATTTTTTTCTATAAACCTAAATAAAATGTGTCTGTCATCAAATCCCGTCTCTTAGTAAACGCTACTTTAATTATGTCAATTCTTTTTGCAATTGTCTTAATAATCTACCAGTTCTCTCTCAAAACCCTTAATAAATAGATCAAGTGTTCTACTATTTAACTTATGTCTACCAATTTTAAGGATTATCTTATTAATATTATTTCTTGATAATCCCATTGACTTCGTTTTAATGATGAATATTTATACCATACCTATTACACTTGACTATACAAAGCGCTAAGGAATGATCATAAGCCTTGGGTTGACTGATTAACTAACGGTTGTCAAGCATGATTCCTGCTGATTTGAAGAGTTTACCACCTATATACACTTCAATCTCCAGTTCTTCTCATGTCTACCTGACTATTTTCTCTGCACGTATCAAAAGTATAGGTAATTGATATTATCATATGTTATCTATTCACTCCCCTTCCTAGCACTGCCGATTTTGACTCTCTTTTCTCTATGCCCACCTTTTAATATTGAAAGAAACCATATAAGTGTTTTACCTCTCCAGTTTACTCATATATCATACAAAAGTTCATTAGTTGTACCCAGTTTACTCTTCAGAACGGCTTCTCAAAATCTAAGAGACATACAAATATATTCTGAATGAAACGTACGTATGTTTTTTTCTATAGCTGGCTTCATTATTTCTGTGACATCATGCGTGCCTCACCTATTGCTCAATCCTGGCTTATCTTTATCTAAGAATTCGTTTACACTCTATTTTCCTTGACTACAACACTTGAAGTTTGGATACACAGTTTACATTTACATTTCAATGATGCCCCGCAAGCCACCGCAAGGGCGTGTGGCGGGGGGTTTTAGGTCACGACTCGTAAAAGAGAACTAACCCACATGCAAAATCAACACATCCATGCAAACCTATACCAACAGTGGCAATAAATAACCTTACATGTACGCAAATACATATATTATTAACTAATAAAAATTGAAATGGGGATTTAGTAAAAATTCATTCAATAACGTGTAAACTAGAAGTTGAAAATTAAGAAGGCGAACTGTTTTATTTACTAGGGTTACACTCGGAGATAACAAAAATGCCACTTGCCACCCTCCGCGTCTAGGTAACAATTAGTTGAACTCAATTGCATGCACTTTCACTAGCCTCCTGTGTGTTGTGTCAGAACCCTTCCCGCATGCCCGAGCGTCTTTACGAACTTCATGCTCCACCCTTCCATCCCTTGTCCCTCTCCGCGGGTGTGCCCTCCTCCCACCTGCAGCGTTGGGCCAGATTCCTCACCTTGGGTGGGAGAGAGTTTTGTATGGAACGCTCTTGTGGTGGTGGTGTTTCGCCTGGCTACTTGCTATAAACTAGCTGGCACGTTCGTGATAGGTTTCTTGCTGCATCCTAGGGTGGAATTATTTGTTGTAGGTAAGCGTATGTACTTGCATGCTTTTGGAGTGAGGATAGGTAGATGTGTGGTTGCATGCGCGTCGAATGATGGGGTGTTGCAATGAATGTGTGCACTGTTGTGGATTGGGGTTTGCATGTGTGTGTTGGTTTTGAATGCGGTGTTTCTTTTTTCCTTTTTCTTTTTTCCTTTTTTTGGGTGGTGGCCTAACACCCCCCGCCACACGCCCTTGCGGCGGCTTGCGGGGTATTATGTAGATATGATAGATATGTAGATATTACAATAGCATCTTTACTGGAGGAAATCAAGTGGGTTAAATGTCATAATTTTTGGCGGTGGTATTTACCGTGGTAAAATATATGGACTGATAAATGGTAATTTTCATGTCCTTCGCCTCTGTTCAACGTTCAACCGAATTTAATGAGTGCGAAACTTCCATCTTCCTATAATAATGCTTTGTGGCTCTCATTGTTCTCATAAAATGAAAATGTGGAGCTTTGTTGTGGGATTTGGTGGTAAGATATTCGACTCAAACGCTTATAATCGAACCTGCAGTTGATAAAATTAAAAACCACTTTTGTGTGTCAATCAATTATTGTCAATTATTTTTATTTCTTTAGAGAAGCATTACCGCATATTTTTTTTACTTTTCAACTGCAAACCCTATTTTGTACAGGGTCGAACCCAAAACTGGAAGGACTGATTTTTTACAAGAATTTTATTGACGATATACTTACATCGACGTAATAATCTTCAAAGTATGCTCCTTGAGCTGCTACACACTTAGTGTAACGTTACTCTCATTCCCCGTACGCCCGCTGGAAATTTTCTTTGGGGATGCCGTTGATGACCCTCGTCGAAGCCTCTTGAACGGCCTTTATCGAGTCTCCCTTGAGCTGTCTTTTCATCGGGGAGAAGAAGAACCGGTGGTGCCAGATCGGGAGAATTGGGTGGGTGCGGCAACGTGGCAACGTAATTTGGCCAGGAGTTGTCTGACGACGAGCGCGCCATGGCACGACACGTTGTCATGATGAAGCACCCAGCAGTTTGCGATGGCCGGTCGGACTCTTTTCACGCGTTCTCGGAGGCGGGTGAGAACCTGCACGCAAAAGTTTGCATTCACAGTCTCCCCTGGTGGAGCAAAATTCCTTGTGAACCACTCCATGACGGTCGAAAAACACAATTAATTCGTTTTGATTTTTGATTTGCTCATGCGAGCCTTTTTTGGATGTAGGGACGCGGAAGTGTGCCATTCCGCGGATTTTCTTTTCGTTTCGGGGTCATATTGAAAAACCCATGTTTCATTACCAGTTATCACATTGTCCAAACAATTTTCATCTCGGTGCAAATTGGTAAACACTTCTTTGGAAATGCGCACACGCGTTGCCTGTTGGTCGACACTCTTGGCGCACACCTTGCGCATGGCCTAATCCTGTGAAATAATGCGTTGGACGTTGGATTCAGACAGACCCAACTGGTCTGCAATTTCTTCACTAGTTAAGCGTCGGTCTGTGTTCAGCAGTGTCCTCACTCTGTCCACATTCGTGCCGGTTCTTGCCGTCGACGGCCGTCCGACGGTCGTCTTCAATGAGCTCCCTACCCTCTTTAAACAACTTGTGCCGCTGTGGAACGGCTTAAGGCAGTGTCCCCATAAGCCTGCTTGATCATATCGAGGGTTTCAGTTGCCGTCTTCCCGAGTTTCGCACAAAACTTCACGGAATAATGTTGCTCTTAATTCAGATTCATTTTGTTTTTCGACGCGGACAAAAAACTTGCTTTACTGAAAACGGTGTCCTCACTCAATAACAGCCCGCAAGCAACTGAGGTTGGTGTCGATCTGTTGCTAAGAGCCTCCATCACCTTACTCTGCCAGGCAGATCCCCCTCTGCCGCTCCGTTCGCGCCTGAGAAAATCAGTCCTACCACTTTTGGGTGGAATCCTGTACATCATTTTTTAAACATTTTTAAGCTGTTGCTTATTATTTTACGATATGTGTCGGTCACTACTTCTCTGAACGTTGCAGCGCCATCCGCAAATACCGTTATTTAGTTTTTATTTTTTAAGTGATATTATTAATGTAAATAAGAATAGACAATGGCCTATAATGCTACCCAGCCGGACGCCTATAGACGGATGACTTGTACATAATGACAGTTTGATCCCACGTTGCATCCACGTTTTTCTTTCCCCCAAATCTAGGATATAGTGTAACCTAACTGCGTTCTCCTTTCTGATTCCGTGATGTTTGTTAGATATAAGGTTGTGAGTGTCGAGGAATGTCATGGCGTCGATAACAAAGATATGCTCTAGAATTTTTAATTCAATAACATGTAACCAAAAAGCCTCAGGGTGATCCCTCAAGTAATTACACATAACGTTTCTTTCTAATGTCGTTGGGACTATTTACAAAGGCGTTCCTAAGTCAGTTTAAAATGTGCTTGCGTATTTAGAATGTAAATTACGAGGCGTGTTCATAAAGTAAGGCCCGTTTGGTCACAGGAAAAAATATACTCATATGAAACACATTTTATTGGCACTTTTAGTTAGCTACAAACCTACTTCACTTATCTACATAATCGCCGTTCACTTCTCAGCATTTTTCGTACCGCTGCACCAGCTTCTTTAGCCCCTCTGCATAGAAACTCGCCGCCTGAGGGTTGAACCAATCGACAACGCCATTCTTGAGTTCCTCTTCGGTTTTGAAACGTTGTCCACCGAAACACTGTTTCAAGTGCAAGAAGAGGAAGTAGTCGCTGGGTGTAAGGTCAGGACTGTACGGTGGGTGGTTTAAAGAGTTCCCAACGACCCAAAAACTCTCGTCCACTGGACATTCTTTGCTCTTTGTGGTGGTCGGTGAGCATTTTCGGTACCCACCTTGCACGCAATGTGTGGTATCCGAGATTTTCCGTAACAATATTGAAGACAGTAGTGCGTTCAAGTTGAGGAAATTGTTCAGCCAGGCCATTAATTGTCAATCGACGATCGCATCGCAGTTTTTGTTCCACTTGCGAAATAATTTCATCGGTCAGAATACTGGGCCTACCACTTCGCTCTTCGTCATGGACATTTGTTCGTCCATTTTTAAAATCACAGCACCATTGTCTAACCTTTCCTTCACTCATAACTGTAGGTTTATAAACTAGGCATAATTCCCGATGAATTTCAGCAGCCGACAATCCTTTTGCATACAAGAATCGTATGACAGAACGCACTTCACAGCTGGCGGGATCAACGATTGTCGCGGACATTGTTGTTTGCATGCACGGACAAGTAAACTACTTTTGAATCAAAACAAATGCAGCTATAGCTTCACAATTAATCAGTAGTTGGCGCTGCAGGAGTAAGGCTGTGTTCTGAAGCGCCAATATTTAAATATAAGCAAACGGTACTTACTTTAAGAATACCCGTCGTATCTTCTCACCTTAAAGCTCTTCAAACCTAACGGTTGTACCAAAGGAGTTCTTACTTTCGCAGTTTGTTTTGCTATGAATAAATGTCTCTATACCTTAATTAAATGTGGGAAATACCACCGTGTAGTTTCACTTGCAGCGTATTTCGCTATGAGTACTTGTAGATTTTTCTTAAGATAATTGAAAAATCCTTGAATCCCCCTTTTCGCAATGTATGCCTTTTACGATTTTATTTATGAACCCACGTAGTCCGGTAAAAATTGCTTTCTGATCGCTTATCCCTTCGGCTATAAGCAAATATTGTCATCTTTTCGGGGTTACTTATCAGACTAAGGTCTAATGTGTTTTTTGCTGTGCGAATTATTTGGTAAAATGATTAAGGTTTGAGCTGATTAAATATTGCACAAATCGCCGTTTCTAGGTGCGGTTGGTTTCAATGCAATTAACCATAAAAACAGTAATCAACCCGAAGGTCGTTGCATGATTTGAATATACGTATCCTGTGATTAAATATAGTTGCATGTAAGTACTTCCTTTCGTGTTATTAAAGTTTGTCGAGTGCATGAATAAACTATTTGCATAGTGGTAACATAATTTCGTTTTGCATGTGGTTTTAATCTAGTTTATGGGTGGTCACCTAACACTCAGCGCCACACGCCCTTGCGGTGGCCTGCAGGATATTATGTAGATGTAGACGTAAAGGATGATCATATTCCACGCCTTTTAACACTTCTCCAGAAGAACTTTAGTTCCTGACCTTGCCTTAAGGGTGCTTTCCTTTCACAAGAGGCTGACCAGATACCCGAACCAATTTGTGCTCCATGGGAGGAAATTTTCTCGAATCCCCCCGCACCCCCCCCTTCTAAAAGGGACACTAGTATGAGGGGGTCATGCAACAACTCTTTGCTCTGTCACCCACCAGCCGGGAGGATTCATTACTCACGAAGCTGTTAAGGAGGGAGCATGCTAAAGGGGGGAGGGTTTCGGGAAGGAATGGCGTGGCTCATGTACCTCGCCAAAAACCCTTTCCTCGCCGCATACCACCCGGGCCGCCCCCCTCCAGTGCGGTTATTATGCCCCCTTACGGCGAGAAAACCCCGTCGACCGAATTCATCTCCGGCAGTCGCAGGAATCCCGTGAGCATTTAAACAGGGGGACGGGGGAGGAGGAAGAGGTCCCCTTAACAGGGCCGGCTTGGGGTTTGTGGGAGGCGTGGCGTAGCGGGGAGGAGGGGAAGGGAAGGCGAGGCCGCGAGATCGTGGGGTTAGGGAGCTTGCTAAGATCGCAGATACGTATTTCGAGGAGAGAGTGGGTGATGCACGGAATTTGGGAGAAAATATTTGAAGGGTTTTGTGCTAAGCTTAATTGGATTAGGAGTGGCATAACCCTGCACCTGGACGGCTATGGCTTGAGAACTCCGGCAATTGTAACGAACAAATGTTGCAGGTTGATTTCAAGTCGTTGCAATAAATATTGGATGTAATACTCAAATATAGGATCCAGCTTAAAAAATGTGATGTCACGAAATGGAAAATACTTGAGGGTACACAGTCTCCAATACGTGGCGCCGTGAACTTCTCACTTAGAATTTAAAATGTAATTTTTAACGCAGACTCACAGAAGTCACAGGCATTTTTGTCACAATTTAGGTACCAAAACGTTTTAATTTCACCCAGTAAAACTTATAAATATGGCATACCGTTTTTAAAGCGAAATAAGTCATAACCTATGCAATAACATTTTCTCCAAATCTTAGCTGACACCTCTCATCAAATTGCATCGATTGACAAGGTGAATCAGGTGGCATCCAATATCTGAAAAACAAATATCACTTGGAAAATCTAGGATCATTCTTCTGCATTGATCCACGCTTCAATTATCAAACCCTTCACAGGTACTTGCAATTCCCAAATTCATATGCGTTGGGATAATATTCATGTACGCTTTCATTTCAATTTTTCGTTCATTCTGCGTCTATTTCATTGTTACCAGTAAGCGTCTAGTTCCTCGAGTTACACTTGCTTTTCTAGGGCCGTAGTCACACAACATGAGAAACCCGACAGTCGTCTCTTCAATACCTCCGAGACTTCTGGCTTGCCCCGCTTAAACGCAAATGGTTTTATCACCCGCACCGCGATCCTCTCTGGGAAAGAGGAATTTCTTTTCGGAGATGGTGGATATTGCGCCACGGGTGGAGGTAATAACCGTCGTAGGGTAGGATTTAGATGGACAGTGGGGCTACGCACTCCTGTAACCATATTCACAAATTACCGTGACACAAAGTATCCTCAGCTCTCATGCTACGTAGAAAGTATGTGGACACTATTATTTGGCAGTTTACTATTTAATGATGGTATGAGATGGACACAAACTGAACACAACCACCCTCCATCGACCAATTATGCATAATCTGAATTCCCACGCCACCCTAAACTGTTCCAAATTTTGCACCTTACCTTCTTATTTGATTATAATTCTCTAAATGCCTTTAACTTCGAAATTAAGTATGTCTGGTGAAAAGCATTTTATCCCTATGCACGCCATATTCTTTGTCTTAAATTATTGGCCTAATATCTTTACCATGTTGATCTATAAATGTTTTGTGTCTATTCAATATTGCCTGGTCCAATACATAATTTTTTTCGTATGTTTCATATTTCGTAAGGATTTTCCCACTTTAATTTCTGATAGACTTTTTACCTTTCTGCACAGCGCACCAACTTCATCCTTCCTTTGTATAGTCTGTAGGTCCTCGCACTATGTTTTACGTCACTTTTCTCTCGCACTGTTTGATTCGCACCCCATATATTATTTACCTCTTTGCACTTTCTTTCACCCAAATCTGGCATTCTTTCTTTCCCAAAAAAGATGGCATTCTGCCATTTCCTTCTGTTATCGATTTTCCTAATCATTTCTTCTCTAATCCATGGTTTTCTTCCCCTACTTGCTCTTTCTATATTTTCTTTTAATACTTTTGATACCCCATTTCTAATATTAGCCCATCTTTCAACTCTTGTGCCCGTTTGTCTAATAAATATTTCTAATGCCTCCGGGTACTTTTTCATTTTCTTTCCGGTTAATGTTTCCATATTCTATCTCCTCATCCGTAATCCCTGTTTTATCCTCTTAAAGCAAAATTACACTTCATCAGCACTAAATTATGATCTGAATCTCCATCAACTTTCGGGGAACTGTGCGAATTAATCACACTGATGATTAATCTCCCTCACCATAATATAATCTAAGTGATATCTCTCTGAACCCAAGGCATTTTCCACGCATAACTACGTCTACGTTGGTGTTTAAACCAGGTGCTCGTTATGATTAGACCCTGTCTCCAGCAGAGCGTTTTCTCTCTCACCCCGCAGTTATTCCATTTTCCTAAATTGTAGTCACCTATCTACTCTAATTCTCTCACTTCTCCAACCGCCACGTTCCAATTCACAAGCGCTATCAAATGTTTCATTTGAAATGCACGCGCATTATTTCCTTTAATTTTACTGAAGACATGTTTATACATGTATGTCCCCCCAATGGTTACTTGCCAGTTTGCGAGGTACAAGAAAAATGATTAAATAAGTTTGGGTTTTAATTATTAAGATTTGGTCACATACCTGATCTATGAATACTTTACTTTTTAATTCATTTTTTATGTCACAGGCTTATAGAATGCTTTTAATGCTTGTATATTAGGGACCCATCACATGATTCTATCAGAGAGTAGAGATTGAAAACATGCTTAACTTATCGGAGTAGTAAAATTAGTGAGTAAATAATTAATTAATCCATTACAGAAATAAGATCTCATTTATTAAAACATTCCACTGGCTTTTTCATAGAATAATTGTATTCCTATTTTAATGAAATACATGAGTGGGTGGTCTGAAAAGTTTCCGGCCTCAAATATTTCAGAAAAAATGTCTTGTATCTTTGTTAGGTCGGAAACTTTTCAGACGACCCTTGAAAATAAGAGGTTACAAGGAAGTTTTCCACACCTTTTTTTTTAATGTCATAAAATTAGGATAATGAATAGCTATTTAGGTAAGCAATCCGAAGAAAATTGAGAATGTAGTTTTAATAAGCAGTGAACTTATCAATCTACTTATGTAACATGGAACTGAGTTTTCAGTGGATCAGAGACGCATAAGCTGGAGAAACAGTAGCATAATAAATTGAATTGAAGGCACTAGAATATTAATGCCATGGGATTGTGCTGAAGATGAAATAGATCGATGACCTGTTAAAAAGAATCTGCGTTAAGTAATTGACGTTTTGTTGGAAACGAGGGATACAAAACATATCTTGAGATGAAACAATTTGTTGGAAACTAAAATATAAGAGCCAAGATAGTAGAAAGTGATTGTAGCCGATGGTAGCAAATGAAATTCAGAATTTTTTTCAATGACTTTTAATAATCAAACCACTTTACTTTTCCACATAAATAACTATGATGTTATGCTATAACGAAATCTGGATTGTAAAAATTAAAAAGTTTATGTGGAAAAGTAAAGTGGTTTGATTATTAAAGGTCAGTATGAAGATTTTCCACCAAGTTACGCCAGAAACTGTTTTATTGAAATTCAGAATGTTTAATTCATTGTCATATACATGTATTGCAGAGAACTGCTGATGGATCATAGGACAACAAAATAATTTTCAAACTCGGGAGTTGTTCGTTATGAAAACCGAGTTAAAAGCTGTGCCGATACCACCAAGCAATCTTTATGATTTTATCTAAAAAGATCTTCCAGGAGAAAAGTAGAGATGCTTCAAATTGATAGGCAAATATTAGAAAGTGCTCCTTTTCATGGATTTTTTTATATTCTCGGTTGTGCAACAGCCAAACAATTAACTTGGCGATTTTGCATTAACATTGAACAATATACTCTAACATGGAGGCAGTATAGATAATTAATTATTATAGATGTAAGGATTTGCCATGTCTCTTGAGTTGTAAATTTGGTACTTAAGCTGATAAAGTATTTCTGTTTATAAAATTTAATTGTGAAATAGTAACACAATTTTAAATAATCATTCAGAGCTCTAGCCTGCTGGGATATATTCAGATAATTTCGCGCAAGTTTTACGTGGAAGGTAAAAAGAATTCCATGAAATCTGCAAAGAAACGATTTGGTAATAATATCTACAGCATTCTTCAAACATTCTTCAGCACCAAGGTCTCGTAAATTATTTGCCCCTGTAAACTCATTGGTGTGTGAATCTCACAAGCCATAGGGCTTAGGGCTTTGTATTCTATGGCGGACAATCAAAACAAACATTTGGGCTCATTACTCCGGGGGGGAAAATAAAGCTTAGCTCTGCGAGGAACAGCCCAAGTTGAATAAACATTAAAGATGTATCGTGGTCATTTGTATTCGCATTGCATTTTATGCAAGCCACAAGAAAATATAAATCATAAGATTTGTTCGTCTTTAAGGCCGTGAAACATAAAAATTTTCCGCTTCTAAGGGTTCAAATATTTATAACAGCAGCCAACAGAGAACGCCACGGAGGAAGTAATTTCCGCCTCCCCCCCCCCGCCTGAGTCTCTTGAGAGAGTAGGAGGATAGGAAGGCAATGTCCCATTGGGATGGTAACTATTAGAAGAGAGTTTGGAGCGAAGCGGCAACTGATCGGGGAACCGAGAATCCACGAGGGATTCTAAGAAATCCCTCCCTTGGAAACAGGAGACCCAGTCGGGAGTTCCACTAAAAGCTGGATATAAAGATCTGCTGGTTTCTGTCCTTTCAAAGCATCGTCAAAAATTTCCAATATATGCGGAGAATTGTTTCCGTGAACAATGAAAATATACTCAGAGCCCATCTTACGAATGGTTCATAGTCAGGCTCCTTGGCACATTAGCGCCTTCTGAAACAACAATTGTACACCCCAGTGGTGTTTTGTTGTAAAGTCTGCAACAACTGATATATAGATTCATTATTTGTTGTAAATCCCCATAAAAATGTCGAATCAAATTTTCATTTGTTGCCTTATTTCAGTAATGTCGATAACCACCTGGAAGAACATTGAAATGTTTGTAGTGATCGAACGGAACAAAATAACACGGCACGCACCTCATAGGAATTACAATGCCGAAAAGCAGCGAGGGATGTAAATACGTTTACAATAACACGCCCTCTAACAAGATCCAGACGGTATTCTACATTTTCCCTAGAGAGCGAGGTCCTTGATGCATGGTGGTTTATTATTTTTTTTATTAACAGGTAGGACACGGGATGAGCCAGTTATCTTTTAATTGATTCATCCCACTTTCTTTACTGTCACGGAGATGCGAGAGATTATTGGAAGATACCTGTCAGTTTTCTGAGTCGAGAGAATCTGCTGAGCCCTTTCTCCATCTTCCCGCCGAAGAGAGTAGTCAGTACAGGCAAGGGGAGAGAAGGGAGAGGAAATCAGTGGCTGGAGGACGCTAGAGAGGAGAGAAAAAGTAGAGAGAGAGGATCAGTGGGTTCTGTTGAACCCGGGAATTTCAGATACACGGAGGAGCCAGATGTGGGTCATTTATTGAATTCTCACCTTAACAGTGATTGCACTTTCCTGGAGGGCTTTATTTTGAAGAGAATAAAGAATCTAACGACTAACTATATGTTATAATTGAAAAAGGCAGAGAATATGTTTGATTGACGGTAGTTACTAACGTGGATGAAGAGAGAGGTGGTCCATTTGCCCACGAAGAAGACCGAAGATAAGCTGTGGGAAAGGTGGATAACATTTATTCATCTAAATGTAATGTATGTATGGTTGGATTGACGATTCGGTTTGAAAGAAGACATAATGGGTTGAAGGACAAGACGGAATTTGCATCGTGGGTGGCTGAAAGTTTATGAGCGAAAGAGAGGGAAAGGTGGTAGAGCAATTAGGGTTTCTTGATTTCAGAATGTCGATCTGGTTCGGTGGCCGTCTTAGAATGGCGGATGTGCACAGGTGGAAGACGCCTAAAGGTAATTTATCATGTTCATGATGGAAAGAGTGATTTTTTTCATAATTTTTCCAATTTCATGGGTGCGTTGAAATAAGGATGTGTTGAAGGTAAAATTTTTCAGAACTATATTACTTGGGTCCATATGGATACCCGGCCATGGTACTATTAATGATTATTATGTTTGAGTGCCCGCGTTTGACGAGGGAATGGTAGGGGTTTGGAGTGTATTCCTGGACGGAATGGGCATAATTTCACGCATAAATTTAATAACCGCGTATGGAGAGGGAAAAGTAAATAGAAAATTTCTCGGAGTGATGGATTTTGGGGCAGATTACATTGTATGTTGCATGTCCATGTGGTATGTAAATTTCACCTTCTTCCTTTTCAAATTCTTCCCTGCACGTTATAGGATAAATTTTCACTACGTTGTAAGGTGTATGTGCTTGTTAGTTGATGATATACGCATTTGCACGCGTGTAAGTAAAAAAAAGGTTTTTCCATGAATATATACGCAAAAATGGGTGTATGTTTGCTTAAATATGCTGATTTTGTTGAGTTCTGGTCTTATTCTATTTCACGGGTGGTCACCTAACACCCCACGCCACACGCTACTAACTGACTAAAGTTTAAGAATAACTCTAATCTCTTACTCTTTCGCTAAATTTTCAAACAGTTCGTCTAATGAAATCTAGAATATTTTTGACATCCTCATATTCTTCTAATGCGTATGCAACATGACAGCCTCGATGTCATTTTAGCACCCAAGTATTTGACTAGTTCTAGGTTTCTTAATTCGATTCCATGAATTTTATGCTTTAAAAGTTTTTCCCCATTCCCTATACCACTCTAGTATCTGGTCTAAATCGATCGAGAGTATCACGAAACCAGCCGGAGTCCTTATTTTGCTGTGAATTGCCATATCCAATAATCCAAGGTTGCTATTAACGTGGGAACTACAGTCGTTCATGAACCTTAAAAGTAGGGACCCTATAAACTCGTCTGCACCTGGTACTCCTAAACTTACGCCAGCTTCCAACAAAATCCACCTATACACTATACATTAATCGTCGAATACATTTATGTTTACCATTAGATAGGAAGTCTTTTAACCTGCCCGTCACTATCTCGCTGAATCTCGCTAAATGTCACAGCTTGAGTATAGCATTTCTTGAAAAAGATAAAAATACGGCACCCTCTTGTGTAATCTCTTCCCCAAAACTCCAAAATTCCCCCTAAAATCTATATTTGCATTGCTTACGCCATCTCACTCCTTCGTTTTACTTATTATTCCTATAAGTGACACTTTCGTAGAATATATATAGACTATATATACAGGGTTCGTCGGGAAAATAAGTGTACTGAGCTCAGGAAGAAAAATTATTACACTTTTACATATCTTAAGCTAATATTCCTCAAACTAGGACCCTTGTGAGTCGATACACTTGTTCCAGAGGCGTTCCCATTCCTGGAACGCTCCCGCGAAGGCATCATCGGGAACCTCTCGAAGACACGTCGTCACGGCCTCTTTGACGGCGTCCAAAGTCCCGTATTGAGTTCCTTCAAACTCCTCTTTATCTTCGGGAACAGAAAGAAGTCCGGTGGTGCCAAGTCCGGGCTGTAGAGCGGGTGCGGCAGGGTTGCCACGCCGTGCTTGGCCAAGAAGTCTGACACGACAAGCGCGGTATGAGACGGCGCATTGTCGTGATGCAGCCGCCAGATGTTTTTGGTCCCTAAAAATCTCGTACACAATTGTTTTTGGCACATTACACTGCTCTGCTATCATCCGAACACTAAGACGAGGATCAGAGTTCAGTATATTGCGAACTTTTCGCACATTTTCGTCGGTGAGTGTCGTTGATAGGCGTCCAGGCCGTGGTTCGTCGTCGACCTCTTCTCTGCCCTCCACGAATATCTTGTGCCACCGAAAGATCATATTTCTGGACATGGCTGACTCCCCGTAAGCCTGGTTAATCATACCGACAGTTAGGGTAGACGATTTACCAAGCTTTACCGCAAATTTAATGGAATAACGCTGCTCCAAAAACTTCGGCGTCGCGTTCCGTGACGTGGGTCAAGCGTGGAAATTCGCGTTAACAGAGCTCCTCACTACACCACAGCTCAGAGCCAACTGCCTTTTTCAGAGTCGCTTGCCAACATACCCGCTTCCAATCGCAGCCCGTCAGAGCGGTGCTGGGCGCGCCTGGAGCGGCGGGAAAAAATCAGTTCCCTTATCTTGCGGACGAACCATGTATATATATATATATATATATATATATATATATATATATATATATATATATATATATATATATATATATATATATATATAAACCATAAACACAGTAATCAACCCGAAGGTCGGTTTAGTAGGTGATGGTAGAGCTCACCCATGTACCTGGACCGACGGCGTGTGAATATTCACACATCAGGGTAGGGGGGCCAGTTCCATTCCCTGTGCCGGTTATGGTTTCCCAGGAAGATCTGGTACCCGAATAATCAACTAGCTTGGGTGGAACTGCAGGTGCCCAAATTGCCTTGCCCGGGAATCGAACCCGGGACCCTCTGGTCAGCAGTCCAACTCTCTACCCGCTACACCACCGCGACCCGCATATATATATTATTAGGTAATCTACCGGTTAAGGTAGGCTTTTGGATGGACACAACTATCAAATAAACATTTTGTAACTCCAAAAAAACCCAATCCATAACCTAATCTACATCAGGTCCCTCTTCATCTCTTTGTACTTCTTTCCTTCCTTCAACCCGTCCAACATCCCTATCCTGTCCCTGCCCTTTCCTCGCTTGCCCAACATTCTCCCCTCTATTACCTTCTTCAACATTCCACTACCGCTCAATACACCTGTCATCCATTTTTCCGAAAAAATATTTTTTATAACATTTATATATATTATTATTATTAGGTAATCTACCGTTTAAGGTAGGTTTTTGGATGGACACAACTATCAAATAAACATTTTGTGACTCCCCACCTATCAAACTAATCTATATCAGGTCCCTCTTCATCTCGGTGTACTTCTTTCCTCCCTTCATCCCGTCCAACATCCCTATCCTGTTCCTGCCCTTACCTCGCTTGCCCAACATTCTCCCCTCTATTACCTTCTTCAACATTCCACTACCGCTCGATACGCCTTTCATCCATTTTTCCTGCCTCCATAGGATTTCTCTCAACAAACCCCTCTCCTCACCCTCCATCTCTAGTACTTCCTCATTTGTTTTCCTTTCGGTCCATTTCACCTTCTCTTACTATTTTACTTCTCGTACTATCCTAGATATCGACTATCACCTCCAGAAAGTAGTTTAACACCTCAGTCCACATTAATCCGACCAACAATAACTCCATTTCAATAGTTGCCACCCACACACATTAAACGCTCCATCCCCTTCTCACTCTCAGTCCGTGGCCCCCGTCCAAACACACATGTATATGTACGCATGAATATATATATATATATATATATATATATATATATATATATATATATATATATATATATATATATATATATATAAAAATGTATGTATGTATGCATGTATATGTATGTATTTATGAAAATATATATAAATGTGTGTATATGTGTTTTTAAATTTATATATATATATACACAAAAAAATATTTTATATATATATGTTTTAAAATATATATATATATATATATATATATACATATATACGAAGTGGAGGATAAACGAGGTGTGTTCAAATATTAACGGAAATATTTTCATATCGCGGGCTTGAAGAGTCCGAATGTCAAAGTTTTTTATCGTGTTGGTATACATGCCCCGGACGTATGATAAAACTTTCAGCTGTTTTCACTGTGGACTGTGTCTGTGATAGCCACTAAGGTTGTACGTGTTTTATGAGCTCGGCGATTTTCGTTTTTTAAAAGAAATGGATGAAAAGATTTTTATCAGGTTTCGCGTAAAAAATTAAATAAAGTGTATCAAAGTGTGTGAAATGTTAACAAAGGTTTATGGTGAGTCTTCTATGAGTAAATCAAGAGTTTAAGAGTGGTATAAGCGCATCCAAGAAGGCCGTGAAGACCTTGAAGATGATGAACGACCTGGACGCCCCAGAACATCAACAATCGATGGAAACACGGAAAAAGTTAAAGAAATGGTTATGAACGATCGCCTAATCACAATTAGAGAGGTCGCTGATGATGCTGGCATATCGATTGGATCATGTCATGACATTTTTTCCAATTGTTTGGATATGAAACGCGTGACAGCAAAATTCATTCCAAAATGGCTTTTGCACCACGAAAATGCACCAGCTCACACTTCATTGCTTGTTCGTGAATTTTTGGCCAAAAACAATACTGTAACGATGCCCCAGCCTCCATATTCGCCAGATAGGGCCCCGTGTGACTTTTTCCTATTCCCAAAAATTAAGAAAACCTTGAAGTGCCGTCGTTTTACAGCCGCAGATGACATTAAAAGCGCATCGCTGAAAAAACTTAAGTATATCTCAAAGATGTAGCTTCAGAAGTGTTTCGGGGATTGGCAGAAGCACTGGCGCAAGTACATAATCTCCAATGGGGACTACTTTGAAGGTGACAACATCAATGTATAAGAATAAATAAATGTTATTATGCGAAAAATTAAAATTCGCATTAATTTTTGGACACACATCGTATATATATATTTATATATATTCATTCATATAGATATAGAGATAAGGAAATGGGAAAGGAACACATAAAGAACGAACACAAGAGATGTGGGTAAGGCGGATTTGAGCAGATCACAAATATAAAAATATTTTTCCTCGACCGGGACTTGAATACCGGATCTCTCCACTTGCCGTGCGCATGCCTTAACCACTTGAGCTTTCGAGAAAATGTACTTTACATTGAAATCTGCAATCTTATAAAGCGCCTAAGTGCTCCAAATCACTGCCCATGAGATGGCGTTAGGGAGGCCTTTGACTTAAGTTACACTTACGACTTCAGAAATGAACATAATTTAAAATTCAATTAATACTTCGAAAGATGATTTAAATATTAAATTTAACTTTTTTATCTGGTTTTCTGAGGTGGAATTTAATCTCGAATATTCCTCTCCAATACTCATGGAAGCACTTCGTAGCGGCGGCATATAACGCTCGAGTGTCATTGATGATTATGATTCTAAACCAGCACGGAAAAATTCTAATGCAAAAACCCTGAAAACTCCCCAAAACGTCTCATTTTGCTTTTTATTCAATTGCGTTGTGTAGATATATGCTTTCATTAGATTTCTAGATTAACTGATACATTTTGCTCACTTCGCAAGAATCATAAATTTTTGTTATATGAATGCCCACGCTTAAAATATTTTTTTCGAAATATACTTCTTTGAGACACCTGCCTATCTCTCACACTTCATATGAACCCCTCAGTCAAATAAATCGCTTTAAGGGAAATTGAGGATTTGAAAGTTTTTATTGGAGCAGTTGTCTGGGTGCAGTCAGAGCTCTCCTTTTCGCCCCTCACTCAAGTTAATCTACCCACCCATTGACGTTAGGAATTGGTTGGCTTCCAGTAAATGACTACTGAACCTGTATTCAATGGCCATGAAAATGAAAAGGACCATCCACAATCATAGGTATATGAACGCCGAAGTACGTTGGAAAATTGATAGTTTGGAATTGAATCAAACAAGAAAATGTGGTATGACAACGTTCACTCTCCACATTTTGGCACCAGGCTTTCTGACCAACTTGGGTCAGAATGTCTGGTGCGGAGTAAGCGTGCACCACACACTGTTCACTATAGCAACAGCGAAGAACACAACGTCCTCCATACTTGTCCGCCGACAACCAATCCCGCAGCAGCCCACACAGATCTTCGAAGAGCTATGAAGGGATAAGCAGCCGAGTGCCATAGATGTCGCATATTACATGCGAATTTTGAATATCTGTCATCAGGTTGTCAACAACAAAGTTGTGCTCTTCTACTCCCAGTGTGAAGGAGATATTTTCTATGGGGAGAACCTCCCTCCACCTGCAAATGCCCCCAATGTTTCTCGACACACTCCAATGATGTTATATTTTGTAGACAAACTTGTGCAACGTAAGATTTTAGGCATGGCCTTCAGACTATTCATTATATTAAAAGAATTGGGTGGCTATTATTGTTTCAGGATATAACGACGCAGACTCCATGAATGAGAAAACCATGAATTTCATTGCAGGAAGCAGCAAAGGTACTCTCATCGATTACCCTGAAACTCTACTAAGAGAAAATAGACTTACAATGCAACAATTTCAGAGCATTAAATTCATTTGTATTGACAGAGATTCGAACACGGACCCGATTCTTTTTAGAAAACTTATCCCCTGGTTTCACTTTTTGAATTCTGCCAATAAGAAAATATTTTTAAAAATTAAATACTTGGCTTTTCTCTCAATTCCAATGGTAACGACTCCAACTTTAACAATAATCTATCGTGAAGCTCTCGGTCGAAAGGTAACGAAAGATCTGTGACCACTTCATCAACTTCTTTTCCCACATCGATGGCTTCGTAGAAATATTGACTAATATCATAGGTACTAGTATGAAATTTCTCGTCAAGTCATTGTACTTCGGGATCCCAAATTGCTACATTTCACAAAAGTAATATTACTTAGGCCATTTTCCTCACCTTGCTTGCACTATTTCAATGTTTACCTGCATCTACATAATAGCCTGTAAGCCACCACTAGGGTGTGTGGTAGAGTTTGATTCCCCACTAGTAATTAAAAATTAAGTTTTAATTAAATACTAGCTACCAAATAAACCAAAATGGAATTAATGATAAAAACAACAATATGAACTAAGGTTTGCCAAGTAAAACATACTTCACCATGCATGCGAGACGAGTTACGACTAAAATCTACATCTACACGCACTTAATATGCCGCAAGCCTCCGCAAGGGTGTGTGGCAGGGTGTGTTAAGGCACCATCCGTAATTAAGAAAAAAACCGCAAGCAAAAGCCACAAATTTATAGTCTACAAACAAGGACATGGCATACATTCATGAAAAAACCCTTACACCCCACGCATATGCAAACACTTAAACAACCAACTAACATGTACATGAACCTAAAGATATACCTGATGTCTTTGTAATATTTAATTTTGCTCCGACTTTTAAATTAAATATTTTCAATATTTCTAAAACGACTTCGGTTTCTTACTATTATGATTCCTAATTTTTCGGGGAAAGAATGAGTATTAGTGCATGTCTGTACGGAATCCATCTTTATTATATCTTTGTGGTGTGATCTACCTATGTAGTGTGGGGCCATTATAATTCCTTTGGTGTCATTGTTATACTCGCTTGTTCTGATGCTTTCTAATAGTCTATGTTCCGCTTGTTCTCTTCTTATCTCAAGTGGCTCCCAGCCTACCCATATGCAGGTACTACCGCCAAGCACGCGGGCGCAACCACCTGATCCGCAACCGCCCGTATGTCCGGGGATTTTGGCCGAAAACGAATTGATAACTCGCTCACCGTTGCCACATCACCGTGTAGAGAACGTGTGAGGCCGCGTGCGACGCGAACAATTTTCGGGACAGGATAGCGAAGAATGGAGCTCGTCGGCAATGGAGTGGGGTGTAAGGGAAGCGAAAGGAGTCGGCTGCTGCGCGGGAGAGGAAAGAATCCTCGCAGTGCAACACGTTTCCCTCACGGGCCATTTGCATGAGATTTGAATTTCCAAGCGGGATGGAGCTATAAGCGATGGAGGGGGGTAGTTCACAACGTGTGTTTGCGAGGTGGGAGGGACGTGAGGCAAGGGCTTCATTCTGCTTGAGGGAAGTAAGGGTTGGGAGCGGGGGGTGGAGGTGACGTGACGAGAGCGCGAGGTAATGGAGCTGGACCGGAGCCAAGGCGCTATTCAAGAGATGCGATATGTAGGAGGGGTAAGGAAATGCGAACGCGACAGGCCCGCCAAAGGAACGGGACGGCGGAGTCTAGGGTCACTCTCGCTGCAAAGGAATCACCCCTTCCCTTCCCCGTGCTCGCATTCCAAGGAGCGTTGTT